>PVKB01002910.1:226514-240418 GCA_004027205.1 Ctenodactylus gundi
GGGGGGGGGGGGGGGGGGGGGGGGGGGGGGGGGGGGGGGGGGGGGGTCAAAAATGGGAAGGGATTGTAAAGTTGGTATGATACATATGTGTACAAAACACCTAAATTTATTGTAAACACTATGTATTACATTTGTATATTAATGAAAATAGTGGGGAAAAAGAGAGACCCAAATACAAGGAAGTAGATGATCTTCAAAAGGCCCAAGTTTAAATTCAGCTGGGAGATGTCAACTGTTTGCTCTTAAAAAAAAAACAACTGAATCTTCGAATTCAAACGCAAAGTATATTTACAGTCTGGAAGGAGCAGGCTAAGAGCATAGTGCCTGAACCTCATGTAAAATAAAGGAGACACTGATAGCCACGCCCATGAATGTCTCACATCCCATCCTCACCGAATTTACTAGGGTCCAGCAACTGGCTGCTTTGTAGGAATCCAGTTTTTCCCATTTTTAAGTAACTTTGCTTTATGCCAAGAGCAAAGCCCAGAGAGAAAGACCTAGGAGAAAGTCTTTGTGGCTGAAGCTTCTACGTCCACACCACTTATTTCCTCCCCATACAACCTAAATCTCTGCCTGTTATTACAGGGAGGCAGCTTTCGGTGACTTAAAGAGCCAGGGGCTGGAACCAGAAGACATCATTTGGAAGCCTGGTTTGCTGCTTACAGCTATGTAACCTTCAGCTCTCTAATCCTCACGCTGTTCATCTCAAAAACAGAAATAATAATGCCAGCCTTGCAGTGAGGATTAAATGAGATAACATGTGTTAACATAACCCAGAATATAATGGGCACACCACTGGTATCTACGGCCAGTCCACAGCCCATGTCAACAGGAAGCCATCTCAAGCAAAGACAAGGTTACTATTAGATGTGGACTGACAACAATTCTTAGCACCTTCATTCTACCATTTATCTTTAAAGGAACCTACAAATTTAGACTACCTAATTCCAGGGCCTTCTCGCTCTTTTTTCTAATCTCTGTTACAGATGTACAGATAGAGATTCAAAAGCTGGGCACTATGGCACAGGCCTATATGGCACTCTGGGGGGGGGACAAAGGCAGAAGATTGCAAGTTTGAACCCAGCCTGAGGAATTTAGTAAGTTAGTCAGACTATGTCTCAAAATCAAAACTAAAAGCGGGTGGGAGATATAGCTCAGTGGAAAAGCCTGGGCTCCATCCCCAGTACTCCCCCCCCCCCACGCACACACAAAGGAGATTCATCAATAAAATGATTGTTTTAGAGTCCTTGCTATGATCATTAAAATGTCATTGATGAGTTTCGGGGTCACCCTTGAATTTCTTGTTGAAATCAAAGCATCTTTGTAAATAAGTACAGAACAAAAGGGGAGGTTGGTTAAGGTAATCCTGATCCCATTTATTCCAGAAAGCCAAATAAGGAGGACAGATGAAAAATCCCCAAGGATTCATGCTCAAAGTCCTCTCTAGAGCTACAGAGGGAAGAGAAGAGAACTATGTTAACAATGACCTGGGAGAGATTATCTCTGATTGGAGACAGCGAGCAAGAACTTCATGGTGGCACTGACTTTGAGGCAGTCACCACTGACACAGGAGTAGAAGGGAGGGGGAGCAGCTCTGTGAGTCAGGACATGAGATTTGGAGGAAATGTCCGCCCTGAACGCAACATGGGACAGAGCTGGACAGTGAGGAAATGTGCCAGGAAGGGGCATATTTTCATCCTGTCAGCCTGGATCTAAAGACCCTTCATCCATCCAAGCTGAGTGACTGTCACACAGGCTATCAGGACCTGCGAAGATGGCAAGGAAAGGAAGCGTAGGACAGAACAGCAGGAACGCGTCACCTTTACCTGCAAAACAAAGCCATTCCCACTGCCATCTTCCTCAGCAACAAGCATTTTCTGAAGGTGAGCACACACAACAGTACTTCTCCAATCACAGAAGATCCAATGGGACCTAAAGCAGGACCCCTGTCCTCATGGTTAAAAATAAAAAATGAGAAATTAACCTAACTTAAAGTGATTCTTTTCCACATACAGGCTCCAAGGGAACCCATCAGGTGCCTTCTATCTCTGAAGATCTAACAGGTTGTAACATTCTCTTTCTGAACGAAGCAAGGTCTCACAAACCTGAGCACCTATATTTGGCCAGGATAAAATTTTCCCTTAATTTGAGTACTCTGGGAGACTGAGGCAGGAGGGCTGAAAGTTCAAGCCTAGCATAGATAATTTAGTGAGACTTAGAGAGACACTGTCGCAAAATCAAAAATGAAAGATGGGCTGTAGCTCAGTGTGAAGATGCTGGGATCCCCAGTCCATTGAAAAAGGAAAAAAAAAAAAAAATTCTGCAATCTTTTCTTTCTCTTTTTTCTTAATATGAGTGGAAGTTAAAAAAAAAAAAACAGGATACCAGGGAAAATAAAATCAGATAATGACTAATATTTTTCTCCAGTCCCCTGATACATAGAAACAATCCTGGTGACAGACATGGTGACAAGAGAGTCACACACCCTGAAGATATCCATCCTGGCTCCCCAGGGTTCCCCGCAGACCTGCCCAGGAGGGAGCAGACCCCAGGGTAAAGGCTGTGGCATCCCAGGATGTCGACATTCTACCACACAAGACCAATCGCAGACATTGCAAAGTCAGACCAATGGGTACACTTCTTGGTTTTCACCTGAATGGTCAGCGCCCACCAAACACCAATGACACACCAAACCACACTCACAGCCCTTCTCTCTCCTCGTCAATGGCTATTAGCTAATGTTCAAAAACCAACAACACTCTACGTTCTTAAAAGAAGACAGATCCAAACTGGAGGAATGGCACAGTGGTTAAAGTGCTTGCCTTGCAGATGTGAGGCCCTGAGTTCAACTTCCCAGTACCACATAAAACTGGGTAGGGTGGCACATGCCTGTGAGCCCAGCACTCAGGAGACTGAGGCAGGCAGGTTATCCTCAGTCCAAGGCTAGCCTGGGCTCCACAATGAGCTCAGGACTAGCCTGGGCTACAGAACGAGACCTTGTCGTAAAAAAAGAAAAGAAAAGAAAAGAAAACACAGATCCATACATCTGGGTGGGTTTTTTTCCTTGCCGTTGTACATTTAGTTTTACATTTATTTTAGGACAGGGAAGGGAGGAAACCAAAAAGGATGTGAGAAAACTATTAACCCAGCCAGCCTAATAAGCAGTGATTAAAGTTCTAGTCAGAGCAGAGTGACATGGTACTGCCTCCAACCCTCTTCCTCTTCTTCGTGCCTTTAATAGTCCACCTCAGGCATGCAGAGGGAGGGGAACAGGGCTAGTGACTGCCATGCAGCCACAGAGGATTGCACCGTTCCCACCCCTTACCAGTCAACCAGCCTGGCTTCTCCAGCCCTGTTTATTAATAGTTTTCTTACATTTACAGTGCTACCTAGGAGGGAAATGAGGCTTGCTCTCCCAAACAAGAAATGGGACACCCTCAATAAAGACTAAGCAGAATGTAGTGGGTTTGCAGAGGCAAGGGCCACCTGTCCTATTCCTCAGCCACCCCTGGCTTAAGGGTGTCCAGAAAGCTAACTTTTTTTCTCTTTTCTTCTTTTCTCCTCTCCTCCCTCCCTCTCTCTCTCTCTCTCTCTCTCTCTCTCTCTCTCTCTCTCTCTCTCTCTCTCTCTCTCTCTTTGTGTGTGTGATTCTGGGGACAGAAGTCAGGGCATTTGCACTGAGCTATACCTCCCAACCTTTTTTTCCAATGGTCCAGGGTGGGTTCAAACTTGCACTTGGGATTCTCCGGCCTCAGCCTCCCAGAGTGCTGGGATTACAGGCCTGTGCCACCAGGCCCAGCTCACTGGCTAACTCAACATCAGGCCTGGTCACTGGGAGGACAGCCCAGGAATTGTGTAAATATCCTGTTCCCACCCCCTCCCAAAAAATGTTTTATCAGTATGTTTTCGCAATATACAATATATGGTAATTAAATTCAACCTGAAGAACTGGTGCATACCCCTATCACATCTTGATTATTTTTATTTCCCTTTCCCGATCTGGTCCTCTCCCGCTACCCCTTCCTCTCCCTGCTGGACAAAAATCCATCCCCCGTTTCTCCCCACCCCTCTTATTTTGCGCTTTCACTTATTCATACTTGGAGCTTCTCATCGTAGAGCGAGCATGCTGTTAACCTGTCCTGCTGCCCTCGCTGCCTTGGCCGCACTGTGTAGACTAAACCCCGTGTATTCTGATGCTGCGCTTGACCTCTGACCCAGGCACCTTCTGCTAGTCTTACAAAGGAGTCACTTGTGATAGGGCCTCGCTGCCCATGTCAAAAGGCTAAGGTCACATCGTGTTCAGAGCTAACAGGTTCCTTGTCCGTCAGTCACCCTACCCAGCGGTTCTCAAGTGTGGTCCCATGACAGAACCCCTCAGAGGGAACTTCATGAATGAGTGCAACTTGGATTCTTCCCTGTAAGATCATCATTCCACTGTTTTGGGCCTGAGTACGGGACTATCTGGGCTGTTTCTAGTGCATTAACCTCTAGGCCCCTGTTTTTGTTTGTTTGACTCACTTTTTGAATTTTTGTTTAAGCCCTGCAGGTGATTCTGTGACTGAGCTCAATTAAGGAGCACTGTGACGGTCACCACCTCTTTCTTGTTATAGAAACAAGAACACTGAGGCCCAGAGCCGAAGGTTTGCACAGGTCCACCATGAAAGCAGCACAACAGGACCAAACACAAGCTTCTGCCCCCCTTGACCACCGCCTCCTCCACCAGCAGACACGTGGCAACCCAAACTGTTCTGAAGCCCCTTAGGACTAACGCAGGGGACACTTGGGCTCTGAGAATACACCGATCTGGGAAGCTGAGACTGGCTGACCTGGTGGCATGCCTCCTAAGGTGACCAAGGGACACGGTGGGGGGCGAGGGCGCTAACATGTGGAAGAGAATTTAGGAGGCACGAAGCCAGCAGTCTACCACCTGTACACCACACAGGGAACCTTAGGACTAATTTCACTTAAAAATGGTGGTTATGGGGAACAAAATCATCCACTGCATACTCACATGACTGTGTCCTTAAATTATATAAATACTTATTTTATGTGATTAAGATTATTTGGGCTGTTTCTAGTACATTAACATCATGCATACACAAATTGAGCAATGTGTGCATGCATGTGGTGTGTATGTGTGCAAGTGTGTGTGCATCTGGATAACATAAAATACACTGATCTCTAACTGAGGAACTAGGGTGACAGTATGTGGTCAGAAGTGGGTTTAGGGAGCCTGCTGCAGAGTGTCTGGTCATTTTCATAGAGGACAATTAGCTATGGGTGGAAGTATGGAGGAGGTCACCTCAGCATCAGGTATCTGCCAGGACTCTCTTCTGCCCTACTCTGACAATGTTGTGCTTTCAAACAGCCATTATTTGTTTATTTTTAAAGTCATCTCTTTGAAAAAAGAAGTAAGATATGATTTCCTATAAAATTCTAGGCAGCTGAAGCTCTGCGAGGGCCAATATAAAGATTAATGAGAGCTTTAAACCTGACATTCCCTTCTGAGAAAGGAAATTCCCAGGCCTAGTGAGGCACTGGATACAGATGTGGAGGACACTATGACAAGAGCCGGGTTTGCCTTTCATGAGTTATCTAATTAGGAACCGTAAATTGGCCTCATCTAAAGAGCTCCCGACTATGGGCTCTGGCCTCCCTAACACACTGGGCTCCAAGGAAGAACACGGCATACAGTCTGTCGCTCTTTCCAGGTCTGCACTTCTGCAGACCTAGTCTGGCCTCTCCTCCTCCTCCTCCTCCCTGTCCCGCCAGGCACAACCTCGTCACTGTGCCTTCCCCACTCTGTCCCTCAGGTCAATCAGCACTGAACACTTAACTCACCCACATAATTTCAAACCTAGGTTGCTGTCTTTATGTATAATGGAACTTGGAAAAAAAATCTTTAGGCTGACCTTAGATCTCTTTTGCCAATAAAATGAATATAAGCTATCACAGACACAGGAATGATGAGAGGGAGGGAAAAAAGGTAGCAGAATGGGGAGCAGGAAAAGACACAAAATGCAGAGGAAAGTATATCTCTCATGGGCACCATGCTATGGTTTCCTCAGGTAGTGACCGGAGGCACCTCCCTACCACCTCCACACCTCGGCATTGCCATAATTAAAAAGTCCTAAAACATCAGACCACTCTAATACAGCCACCACCAGCACTTTGGGAATGCCCTGGGAATAACAGAGCACTTCTTCCCCCATTGTTCCTCGCTGCCATTATAGAAAGCAGCCAGTCGCTGAATGACACGGCAACCCTCCACCTCGGTACACCAGAGACACATGGGGCCAGCCTGGTCCTTCATTCCAAGTAGCTTGGACTGGGCAAGGATCCAGCTCCCTCCTTGGACACAAATCAACTAACAGCTGTCCCTTTCTTTGTAATGACCATCAATAAAGTTAGTTGCAATCCAGTGGTCTAAAATGAAAGCTCTATCATTTGCTCATTCGAAAGGCAACTCTAATCTGCGAGGCTAGGATTCTTAACGACAGAATCACCAAAGCAGAAATTAGAGCCTCTTCACTTTCCTTCACAAAAGACCCCAACTTCATGTTCTGGCTTCATGATTTGGAATCTAAAAGTCCTGAACGAAGAACTAGCACATTCCAGTGCTGCTCTATTCCCCAAGTTAAGGGTGCCGGGAAGACAAAGAGGCTTGCCCTTCCACACAACACCTTCCTCTCCGTGTGCTCTCGGCCCTCCTAAAGTGACCTTGCTCTCTCTGACCAGACTCCTATTTGTTCTTCAAGATGTAATTTAAATGGCAACTCCTCCATGAAGCCCTGTTCATCTCTGCCCAGCCTGTCTTCTTGGTAAGCCTCAGCTGAGGAGGCAATGGTCTCCTCGGACAGGTTCTCCCCTGCAAGAAGGCACATGGTGGAGCTGACTCGGTCTGACAAATACGGTCTGATCCTCACAGATATTTGTTGGATAATTGAGTGCAGCAAAAGACATCAAAAATAAGTCAAAGGAAGAGGACAGATAGGACGTGGTGGCACATGTCTGCCAATCCCAGCACTGTAGAGAGCTACGGACAGTTGGAAGTTTAAGCCTGGCCAGAGAGCAATCACAGATGTAATGAGACTCTGCTGAAAAAAAAAAAATTAAAGGTGCTTGGATGTGGCTCAGTGGAAAGGCCCTGAGTTCTATCCCTAGTGCCACCAGAGAGGAGAAGGGGGATGAGGAGAGTGTGAACGACACTAGGAGACATTAATAAAGCATTAAACCAAGAATCAAGAGACCACAAAAAGAAAAAGAACATACTAATTTTGAGAAAGACCAGAATAAGAGAGCAGAGGATGGAAAGAAAAGAGGCAAACTACATGTGTGGATAGAAGAATAAAATGAGAGAAGGTGGGTGAAGTTAAACATAGGTTCCTTTCTGATTCTTTTTTTTTTTTTTTTTTTTTTTTTGCCTAAAAACTAAAGCAGAGGTACTAGACATCTCCGCAGTAGAAAATACACATACCTTCCAATGGTACGAAAGCTCCTCCCGCGTTACATGGTAGCTTATTAGAATGGTAGAACAGCCTCCCCCACCCTCGTCAGGTCCTACTCAATCTAAACATGCATTTGAACAATCTCTTCTAGATGATTCTTTCCTACCGCAAAGTTCAAGAAGCACCACTGCGGACATTTGAAATCTACATATAACCTCCACCTCTCATTCCAGTTAGTGGTATATTACACAAAACATTGGCATGGAGGAACTACATCATCAAGGGCAAACCCCTTACGGTCCCCAATCTCAGTTTCTCCAGTAATAAGTGAGAAGGTCGAAGTAGATGCCCCTTCAAGAATCAGAGAGATTGATATTCGGGATTTCGCCTACCAGCAGCATCTCAACCCTCCCTATGCTCACCAGACCCAAACAGCATCATTGCCTAAAGGACATCACAATTTCTTTCTCTGTTCATTCATTTACCTATTAGGTGCCAGTCACTGTGTTAAGCACAACTGATTCCAAGATGAATAAAACATCTCTCCCTGCCTTCAAGGTGCCCATGAGTTTCTTAGGAAAGCAAGGCACATCAAAAATGTAAGGGAATGTGGATTAAGAAGCATGAATGCATGTTGGTAGCATGCAGAAGGTAAAGCCATTGCCGTGCTCAAGGCAGTCACAAAGAACTCCAACAAGGTGACGACATATGCAAGAGGCCTTCCTTCTCTGCAACCTCAGCTAACAGCGCTAGAAAATGAAAAGATGGAAGTAAGGTGGTGAGAGAGCACACCAAGTCGACAACCAAAGGTTTCTGAGCATACTTCTGTAGTTCCCAAGCCTCTACAAGCCAAGAACCAAGAGCCACAGGTGTCTCCAGAAACCCACTCCTCTGAATTACGCGTGCTCCCTCGTCTGACTACATTCTGTCCTTCCCCCTTCCACCTCTCTCAGGAAGATAATATAAATTCAATTGCTCCCTGGAGACTTCTTGTGGTTGCAAAGAGGAGATGAGCCTTAATAAATGTGCACAATTCATTAGATCCATAATACTTTTGATCTATATTTATTTACAGAGAAAGACTATTCTTGTGGGCACGAGAGCAAGAACAGAAAACATAGCTAACCGAAAGGAAGAAGTCTCTAGAATTCTGAAAGAGAAAGTAGAATGGCACTGAGAAAAAGGCAAGACTTAACTTTCCCAGCTCAGCCACTCTTGAGCTCATTAAGATGAGCTGCTCTGTCACGGGAGAGGAGCAGTTCTGTCAGCCCTACCTTCTACTGTTAAAGAAAGAAACGAAAACCATTTGCTAACCGGAACAATGGATTGGTCAGCTTAGCTTCCCTCTCTTCCCTGGCTATGAAATGCCAGCTTTCGGCACCCACAACTGGTCCCGTCTCCTACTTCCTTCTTTCATTTCACAATCTATAAATATCAACTAAATTACGGCACTTCTCTGTTAATATTGTGTCACTTGTATTCGATTCTTGAACAAGATAATGGGGCGGGTGAGGGGAAACTCCCTGCCCCCCCGGGTTTATCACAGTCAGTCACACGTGAACCAGAACAACGTTTCACAAGGGAGTGATGTGACCAAGGGTTACTTCAGCTCAATCCCATTTCCCCCGAGAGCCAACTCCCACCAACCAAGTTCAATCCTTATTCTCCCCTCCAGGTGGCCACCGCCCCTCCCCACACGAGGCAGGTGAATGTCACGAAGACAGTCAGGTTCTGAAATCGGCTGTTGGTAGATAAAGCGGAAACACAAAATCCAGGCTCCTGTGGTTCACCCCTCCTCCAGCAGTAGTCGCTCTTTTCAATCAACCCCCCAGAAAAGGGGCACCAGTGTGCCAAGTAAGGACTGGATGAGTTTTTTTTTTTTTTTTCTTTCCCCTTCTCTCCTGTCATTTTGACTTATTCATTCTCTCAGGCTATATCCAACCCTGGCAAAAATCACATATGTACCAGAGCAAAACCAGACCCTGCAGGCAGACAGGCTCCTTAGAGCTGAACCAATGGGAGAGAAAAAATCAGACAATTCAGTTGCCCACCATGCGCCTCTCTCGCACATCAGCACCTGTGTCTACATGCTGTATCGCCCATGTGCACATATCCACCCCGCCACGCCTGAGACGCACAGACAGAAGATGACCATGTGCTTCTGCTTCCCGTGAAATCACCGTCTCCCATCCTTCACTGTGTTTTCCTAGGAAGTCTTAATTTCCTCTTAATTTATTTTCTTAATTGCACATTATAGAGGCTCCTCGATGGAAATTAAATTGGCTCTTCCTCCCACCTGCAGCCACAGTGCTTTCCCGGGGAGGCCACACTGTAAGGGGGCGGCAGGAGAAGGGGAGACAGAATGGAACCCAGGCATTCTTTGTGCCGCAAGGGAAAGTGGGAAGAGAACAATGGCCCTGAAGCGGCCTGGAACACCACTGAGTCCCAGGCTTGAGAACAGTGCTCACAAGGCCGGGGAGCAGAAGCCTCTCGGCCAGTGTCTCCAAAATGGCTCTGGACATGCAAAGGCAATGAGCCACCTGTGGCAATTCCTCCTTGACTCCTGCAGAGCCCCTGACATCCAGAACACCTCTCTTCATGCATTCTTACCCCTGTGTCCCTCCTTCTTTACTCAGCTCCTCTCCCATCAACCTCTCCTCCTCGGCCCAGTCTTTGGGCCAACTATGGCAAGTGGGAATTTGGCTTAATCTCATTGGTATTCAAGATGAATAAGGTGACCGAGACCACGTCACAAGGCCCCTTTGTTGACCTCATCCACAGCAAACCTGCAGAGGTACCTACTTGGTGCAAAGAACCAAGAGATGCAAAAAGAAGCCATGAGCGCCATGGATACCCACCTCTCTTTGTCCATCTGCATGTATGAAATCACTGCACATGGGCTGCCTCTCCCACCCAGCCCTCTGTTCTATTTTGAGGTGAAATTAAGAGTTCCTCCTCCTACTTGACAGAGCAGAAGCAGATGGGGAACCAGCCCAGGTGTCTCTAAGGTGAGCGCACACCAGATAACCTCAGCTATTTGGAGGCATGGTGAGAACACGATTCCAATCAGGTCCCAGCCCTCTCATTCGGATTACACCACAGTTACAGACCAGCGTGCCAGCCTAAAAGTTCAAAAGGATGAAACCTGGGGGGAGGGCGGAACACTAAATTTGGGTGACATCCATCCTTTCTGGACATTGAAGAACTATGGCCTACCATCACGTCTAATGACAAGGATCTTTTAATACTTCTCTCCCGTCCCTTTAGTATTTTGGGATTATTTCAAAGGATTGTCATTTTTTTAAATGCCAGGCAAAATAAGAAGATTTGGGGATAGTAGAAATACCTTTAGGAAGACTAATTAATGATGCTAATAATTCTGCTGTATATTTTTGAGGACCTTGCTGTCAAGCTAATTCCTGCATTTCAATGTCTTCAGAGTTTGGGGAAGAGGACGGGCAGCCCACACCCCACCATGGCCCTCAGCCCGTAAGATGATCCCAATTTCTGAAGAGTTGCCTTGCTTTCCCCAGTGACTAGCAGTAGTCATTAGCTAAGTCTTCACCATCTCTCCAGCTATTTCTCCTTCTAAGTATAAAAAATACCACCCGACCACATTTCACACGTTGTAAAAATGGATGGGGGAGCGGGGCTCAGGGATAAATTCTTCTTCTTTTGAGGGTACAGGGCTCACTCACGCAAGCAGAGCATCTCTCTTTGTTTAACACAAAGACTCACGTGTCAGATTCTGCACCCCTTCCACATGCCCAGCATTTTAGAACTCTGCAAGATAGCCATTTTGCAAGAGTGTGGAAGTAGCAGTTTGCTTGGAGGATGCGTGGGTATAAATAGATGTGTAGACAGAAGGAGAAATTTACAGCTCAAAAATAATAGCACACGGTGGGGGGGGGGTGTACAAATTAAAGAGCAGAATACTGACAGCATCCCTTCCTGCCACGCTTAAGGTTTAAGTCCTCCTGGCCTGCAGTATCCTTCAATTCCAGGTGCTCCCTGAGCAGCCGCCTTCCCTGTGCAGACCCGGCCCTCCGCAATAGGCCTCCCGAAATCTCTGTGCCCCGTGTCAACCCTGTTTAGGCAGCAAGTGAATTTCAGGGCAGCAACCGAGCTCATCTTAATCATTCTTTTTTCCCCCAAAGAGCAGAGAAAGAGATGCCTGGAAAGACACAGGGGCAGAAGATAGGAAGAGAGGCACAAGGACGGCAAGCAGGGAAAGCCAGATAGAAGAAAAAAGAAATTCTATATTTCCATAAAAATCACAGCTTTAGCTCTGGGTGAATAAAACGCTACTGAACTAGAATAATCACACAGGTCCTTCCGGCTGGCTGGCTGTGCCCGCCAACGTGCACCCCTTCTGCCCTGGACACTTCCACGCTGCACACGCCTGGCCCCGGGACTCCCCCCAGAAGACCCAGGACCTGTGTGATGCGGGAAGGGAGCCTTTCCCCCACCGAGACAGCGTCCTTCAGATATCTTGCTACCTTTCCTCCCAGAAAGATTCACACGAGGGATGGGGAGAGAGAGAACACAAGGAATCCTGCCCCAGGTGAGGGAAAAATAAAACCAGAATCGCATTTTCCCTACCCTGGTTTGCAGAAGCCAAACCTCTAGCCGGACAGGTCAAGGGAGTGAGCATGTTGGGATTGTCCACTCTGGTCTTCTCGCTGGCATATCCACATACAGAGGCGTCGGAGCGGCAGGCAGAAGATCATGGGAAATCCAGTTGTGCATAAATTTTGCTTCAATCTTGTATCTTGAGGAGATGGAAATTCAAAAGAAAAAAAAGGATTCGATTCAAAGGTAATTCGGGGTCCGGAGCGCGGCGTACAATGCAGAATCCAGAGTGATCATTCCATCTTGCACGGGCGGGTAGTGGCTGGAAGCTATTTCTAAGGATTCTTCTGGCGATGATGGTTTTGGGGTTTTGGAGCTTCAGCAGGGGAGGCTGGGTGTAGAGGTGCGGGCAGCCGGCACCATCCCTCGGCAGAGCGCGGTCATTCCCGAAGCGCCCCCTTCCTAAAAGGGGGAGAAGAGGCCGTCAGGGTTTGCTGCGGTGTCCCCCGGAGGGTGGCAAAAAGCATTTCGAAAAAGATTACTGATCCGTTCCACGGGGAAGGGGGAGGAAACCCCACAATTCCCACAGAGTGGCCCAGAGAGGAGTCGCAAACAGCTGGCACGGGGCTATAAATAATTCCGAAAAGGTCTGGCTAGACCAAGGCTGGGACAGGCGCGGCGGAGAGGTGGGGAGCCGACCTGAACGGGAGAGGAGCGAGGGAGGGAGCGAGGAAGGGACAGCCGGAGAGGAAGACAGGAGGACGGGAGAGAGGCGGCCCCGCGCGGCGGCACACACTCACACTCGCTCGAGCAGACGTACAACCCCCCACTTAACTGGCCAGCAAGTGCGCCCCGGCCCCACCTGCCTCGCCGCTGGCGTGTCTGTGTCGCCGTCCCCAGCGCCTTCCACCAGCGGCGCCGGCATCGGCGGTGGCACTGCCTCCCACCCGGGCCCGCGCTCAGTGGGTTCTGACGGTGCAAGGGGGTGCACACTGGGCATTTCTTGGAAGGGACACGCTGACACGCGCGCGCGCACACACGCCCCCGACACGCACGCCCCCCCTCGCGCGCACTCACACTCACCCCCAACGCCTGCGCGCGCGCGCGCGCGCTCACACCCGCGCACACTCACACTGCGTGGATGTGCGGCGCACGCGGGGCTGCACCTGCAACGTGTGTGTCCACCGGGTGCAAAGGCACGGAGGCGCGGGGCTCCGGCCCAGGGCGCCCCCAGTAGGTGCAAGCAGGCACCCCCGGAAAGACCCAAAGCCAGCCCTGCCCCCTCCTCTCCTTCTCCAGCCCCCCTCCCCCCAGTGCCTTCAGAACAAAAAGCCAAATTCGCGAGTGCCGCGGCTGGATTTAAGAGCCTTCCCGTAACGCCAGGTTGGTTCACGGCTCCACCTCGACCCCTTTATCTGCCTGACGATCCCCCAAGCCCCCCGCCCCAAAAGGACACCCAGAGACTCCCAAGCGCGTATTTCCGCACCCGCTCTGAGCGCCTCCGCGATCGGTGGGTGGCGGGGTGTCCTCCGGGAGAGGGGTGGCCGGCTGCTGGGGGGCGGCGGCCAATGGAGGCTTTTTCTTCTTCTGCAAAGCAGGATTAACAATCCGCCTCCGGGGCTTGGAAGTTCACGGCTCTTCTTCCGCAAAGCCGGAGGGGACGCGCATTGGGGACACTGGCACTTCGGGGTGGTGGCGGGGGTGCAGAATCGCCCTAGCGAGCGCTTTCCACAGAGCGGAGCCCCGAGATTTCCTAGAGGTGAAGAAGCCTCGGAGGAAGTGGTTTTTGCAAAAAGGGGCTGGAGGGGAGGGGGCGGGAGGACCTTCCTTTCTCCAAAAAAGGGGGACGGGCTGGGGGCGGGTTAGAGAGGCTGGGGCGGGGGG
>PVKB01002911.1:0-240289 GCA_004027205.1 Ctenodactylus gundi
CTTCACTTGACTGCGGGTTGCCCTGGGGTAAGCAGCTCCCCGGCTTCTGCGTGTGTGTGAGACCTTCTGAAACAGTGAGCTAAATAAGTATTTGCTCTCTTACATTGTGGGTGTTGGGTCTTTTGTCACAGCAACCAGATAAGTAACTAATACACTGGTGAAGTTAATTATGGAGAATTTCATAAATATTCTATTTTTGGCTATAAAGGTTTGCTGGTTTTCATGGTATGCTGATTATAAGTCATGATTTGATTTAATAGTTTATAATGGGTATGTTTCATTGTTGCTACAATGTTGCTAAATCAAAGTTGAATATTTTGACTACTTTTAATACATTACCCTATCACTTTTTATTGGAACGTTAGGTCACCGTCATATTTGGTATACAGAAGTCATTCTTTTGCATTTTTATGGTCACAACTTGATAGGTTAAATAATTTTGATCATTCTTTTTTAAAACTTACATTTTGTTAATGTTATCAGATGTTTGAAGCAAGCCTAGCATAACTTATTTGTAAGGAATTTTTTGTTGGTAGTGTGTCTGTATATTCATATGTGTGTGTATATATGTGTATCTGTATATATTTGTGTGACTTTGAGATTCAGAAATGTGGCTAATTTCTATCTTTATGTGGGTGGCCCTTCTCTTTTTCTTTCCTGCCCTATGGAGTCTGAGTAACCCTTTGGTTATTTTTAGAGCTGGTTATTGTTTTAATAACCATTTACTCTCTTTTTTCAGTATACAACTTATTCTTGAGTAAAATCTGGGACCCCGTCAGTTTTTTTCTCTATCCTAATTTTACCGTCTCTTTTCTCCCCTGAATCCTGATTCAATTACTGTGTGAACTTTTCAATGTGTCAGTTTTCTTCTCTGCAAATTCCCTTGTGAATGCAAAATCTGCTCTTGTGTTTTTGTTTCCTATAAAATTTATAATCTCAGTCATCCCTCACCTTGCCAAGTGGGCAATTTTGTTGTTATAACTTTCACCTCTTGTTTCTTGTTTGTTCGTTCGTTCATGCTTTCTTTTCTTTCTCTCTTTTTTTTTTGAGAAAGGATCTTGGTCGATAGCCCAGCCTGGTCCTGAACTTAATGTTGTAGCCGAGGCTGGCCTTGGACTCAGGAAAATCTGCCTGCCTCAGCCTCCTGAGTGTTGTGATTATACCACAACTGGCTTTATCTGGTTCTGAAGAATCGAACTCAAGTCCTTGTTTTTTGAGGCAAGCAGCTGTCACTGCTGTGCCATTCCCTCAGCCCCATCTCTTGTGCCCTGAATGACTCACTGTTCTACATCGTGTTCAGAGTTCAGTACTGTAAGCTGCTTTCTAAGTACTTCTTACAATCAATCACATATTTTATAAATACTGTCTTTTCTGAGGTTTCAGCATGATGTCGCTTGATTGTTGTTGGAGGATTTCATTAAAATTTTTTCTTTCATATTTCCTCTAGTCTTTTCACTCAGAAGGCAATTATGAATTTGATATAAAAATAAAATGACTTTTTAAATCCATGTTTCTCTCTGCTTCAAGAACGTAGTCTGCCCTGGTGGTAGGGTTGCTGTATCAGCTCCTGTTGGTACCAGCAAGCACTTAGGGAATAACTCTAATGAGCTGAGGCGAACAGCTGCTGTACCCTGAGTGCTTCTGGGTACAAGATACATTACAATTTTCAACATGCACCTGTGGTGGAAGGCGTGGCATGAATGAGTGCTGGTTTGTAGATTTTTCACCTGCTTTCTGAATTCTCAAGAAAGGCCACATTTTGTTAATTTTTAAAGGAGTGATAGGGTATGGTGCAGGTTGCTTGTTTATTAGAAGATTTGGTTTTGCCGTGCAAATCTCTCTGTGTTCTTATCAAACTGCATTACAATCCTATTTATTGTGTTAAATAATAGTGTGCAATATAGGAAGGAAAGAAAAAGGGAACAAGAAAAAATGTATTCAGCCTTGGGGAAAGTAGAAGCAAGAGAGAAAGCTGGGATGTGGCCTAAGTGAGACGTGGACTAGTTGGGTTGAGATTGTTTTCAGCCTCCAGACGATTCACCTGCCTCCCCAACAAGGCTGTTGTTGAGACCACTGAGCACCAGCCTCAGCCACCTGGCACAACTTTTTTTTTTTCGGTAATCTTGTCACTTGAGGAATTTAGCTATGCAAGTATCTGAGAGTGAGGAGGATGGGTCCCTCCAAAAGAAGGGTTAGAAAGTACAAAGGAATAACATATCTTCCAGATTATTCTAGGAGCCGAGCACAGGGAACAGGTTGAGAGAGGAAACTACTATCTCATAATTTTCATGCCCAGAGAATTTTTCTGTCTCATGCATTAATTTAAAAAATAGGCTAAATCATTTACTTCCATAAATTTGATTAACTAAAGTTCATTTCCCCTAAATGTTTATTACTTTTATTTAATGTGTTCATTTATGTAATTAAATTAGACTAATCAAACAATAGTTTGTATATCTTAATATTTTTATAGACTCCTGTTTTTCTTAAGTTTTCACTGAAATTTTGTTTGTGAATAA
This sequence comes from Ctenodactylus gundi, assembly GCA_004027205.1. Taxonomy (NCBI): domain Eukaryota; kingdom Metazoa; phylum Chordata; class Mammalia; order Rodentia; family Ctenodactylidae; genus Ctenodactylus; species Ctenodactylus gundi. Next base: position 2,520 of record PVKB01002911.1, read on the forward strand.
TGTACATTTGCAAATTAATGCTGTGCAGGAAGGTATGCAGTTAATTAAAAAAGACACTGGTAATTTTAGTTGAGGTAATGAATAAGAGTTAACTCACATAGAAGGGTAAAAAGTAAGATTGGCATCTGTAAAATCTTAACTTTTTCAGTAATTTCATATAATCACCACTCAAATGTCAACATAAAGCAATTTAAGAAGCATTATTATTGTACCACCTAATAAAAGTTTATTTGGAAAAATATGAGCTTTTTGAAAAATGCAAAAAGAAGGCTAATTTAACTTACTGTCCTTACAGTGAGTAATTATAAATAGCTGGATTAATCTCCAAGCTGAAGGCCAGTTTTAGTAGTCAGTGTCAGGTGTAGCCCTGTTACTATTTCTTGTTTTCTATTTTTTCTTTTAATTGCTTTCAAGGCAGCCTGGATATGATTCCTTCACAGACTACCTTACAGATGCTATTTAAAACTGGGTCAAATGAATATTAAAATGAAATTATGCACTTGTGGCATTTGTTACTGTTGTCAGAAAAATTTAGAAATGACTCAGGTTATTATGAGAAACAATTTTTGGAAAGATTATTACTTGAAAGTTTCACTATTGGGGTCCTTTTGCTTCCCTATCAGTTCTGGATACACTCAGATGGCAAAGGTGCCGCGACTCTCAAAGTCAGCGTATTTGACAAGCTCTGGAGCAAAAAACAGATGCACTTCTTGACTTCAAGAAATATACAGGCACAATGGAATGACTTAATGATGGTCATTACATCCTAGAAAACAAGTTCCTATTAGGAAAAATGACAGCAAATAGCTCAAAACACTTCAGTCTGGGAGTGGCATTAGATGCCTGTGGTGGCTGTGACAAGCTACCACAAACTGGGTGATATAAACTCAGATTTTTTTTTTCTCTTACAAAAATCCAGTTCCAAAAATCAGAAATTTGACATTGTCACTGAGCCAAAAGTGAAATGTCACTACTCAATGCTTCGCCTGATGGCTCAGGGAAGGAGTCCCTTCCTTGCTTCTCCTCGCTCCTGATTCCTGGGCTAGTGACCACATTACTCAATCTATGTCTCCTAAGTTTCTTTACCTCTTCCTCTCTGTCTTAAATTTTTTTTCTTTTTTCTTAAAATATACTCATGATTTCAGTTTTGTTCCACCCATAGGATCCTTTATAACGACCCAATTTGAAGACCCTTAATCACACCCGCCACAACTCTTTCTACTCTTCCTACAGCTGATTGGAGCAACAGCCCAAAGGCTTGGGATTTCTCGTGCGGGGAGGGCAGGCTGTGTAAACTTTAAGCAACGTGGCAGAAGTAAGTCAGAGAACTGAAAGAGGAGAACTCCCTGAGTTGTGTACAGACAGTGAGGAAGAGAAGTTTTCTTACAGGTGTGAAAACTCTGGGTCGTCTGCACTTGAAGTGTCCATTCTGCTTGGGCTCAGTTGTCTTCAGAGACCCTATGGGTGTATGTATTTCTTCATACTGAGTCAGCCAAGTGGATTTGTTGGGTAATCACAGCTGTTAGGAATCCACAAGCCCCTAGGCACAGAGCTCTGTGGAGCTAAGTCCAGACCTTTCCTGCACAACGGGATTTACCAAAAAAAAAAAAAAAAAAAAAAAAAAAAAAAAAAAAAAAAAAAAAAAAAAAAAAAAAAAAAAAATGGGGATACACAAATGGATATAAATGAAGGTGATGCATGGAGTTATTATCTTAACTATTTCTTCTCTTTACAATAGCTATGTTTGAAACCTATCAATTTTTATTATACAATTTAACAGACCACAAGCAGCAACTGTTGGCAGACCTTTAAGTGAGAATTGGAGTCAAGAGGGAAACAGGGTGATTCTCAACATTTTGTTTAAGAATTGTTGAAGAGTTATCTTCACTATGCTATTTATAGATCTTTTCACACTTTGAGTCTCTTCCATGAGATGAGTAACTCACTTTGTTTGCTACTGACAATAAAGTATAGAAAAAGATGAATATACAAATGCATGTTTATGCATATATGTGTACATGCATGTGTACTTGTGCATTATTGTGCCTGTATGTGCAGATACATGAATTCTCCTGTGATTTATGCCTAGAATATGAGTATCCTCACCAGTTTAGTTCAGAATGAAGGCAAACAGATTTTCATAAGAGAATCTGCCAAAAGAGTGATGTGACAAGTTCCCATCTCATTCTCAAAGATACAAAGGCCACCTTGCAAGATAATCTGATTTATAGGACATTAGTGACAGACTTGGATTAAAATGTCTGAAAATTATATATGTTGCTAAAGGCATTTTTGAATTTAGAATACAAACTTGTAAAACTGAGAAAATGAAATGATGTCATTAACTGTATGATCAATAAGTGTATTATAAAATATTTATAACTGCTCATTAATAAATCGCACTGAACCTCACGATTGCCGGCTTCCATCACTCTTGGTGTTTGGCAGTCCTCCCTTTGGACCACCTGCTTGCAGTACAGTGGAAGCGGCACAATTCTCTAGCAGCCGGACCCTGCTCTGTGGCCTATCTCAAGTCCTTGCTGGCCTGAGATTACTTTGCTACAGTGACTAAGCACATTACCCACAGCTCTATCTTCTTTAAGTGGTAAATGAAATACCAATTTAAAAAGTAAATTCAGGGAGTATTGATCATATGTGCTGCTCTGTCTCAGAGGATACACTTTCAGTAAATCACATAACCAGTTGGCTATCAACATACACGTAATTCAAACCAGGTAATTTTACATCATGCAACCAGTTTTCAACAAAGTATTCTGTAAAGAAGGTTTAGATATAAAACATCATTTTTGAAAGGGCTACAACATTATTTTCTCTATATTGTTCACTGTTTATTACTTAAAGGCTAATCAATTCCATTTAAGAGTTTACTGGTTTCCCAGAAGATGATTGCTGACATGTGCTGATGATCATCCGATGAGCTCTTAAGTTCTGTCTGAATCCTGGTTTTCTTTTTCACCATCGTTGACAAGAAACTTAGGGCTGAACTTTGGGCTGCAGCATAGAATCTCCTCCTCTGGTCTCCTCATATATCGTTCATCTCCGTGTTTTCTTTACTCTGTCATTTGCCCTTGGCTGATAGGAACTGTGCCTTTTATTATAAGCAGCATCAGAGGCTTTTCTAGAAATATCCAGTGCATGCACATGAAAAGGTGAAATATACTTTCTCATTTTGTTTTAAAAGATGCTTGGATTGAACTAAATGATCTTAATTTACGTTGTTGTCACCAAAGGCAGACAGAAGAAAAGTCTGTTGGGCTCTGGGCTGAGAGATGAACGCTAAGTACTGTGGCACATTGCCTCTTTTCAAAAATAGAGTGCTGCCTGGGTCCAGCTGCCTGCTGGGGATCCTCACACTCGTGATAAAACACGAATACCAATTTCTACAAAAGTAAATCTCAGTAAAATATCTTTTAAGCATCAACAAAATCGAGAAAATAAAACACTGTGAATCATTTATATAATTTTGGACAATCTAACGAATGCGGTTATTTTAGTGAATATTGTCATAATCTTGTTATCACGTTAGCATCAAGTGTGATTAAAATTGATTCTACGTGCCTGTGTAGGTCTCCAAAGGATCAGCTGTCAGTGCTTTCGTAATAAACTAGCCCTGAAATGCTCTTAAGAAACTTGATTCGGAGCAGGTGGGTGGCCTTCTGCTTCAGAGTCAGGCAAATAAGTATTTATGTATTGGTTATGCATAGGAGAACATAGAAATTCTTCCTTGTATTGTTTTGATAGGAGATAAATCTTTGAAAATGAGGAGATTTCGATGTACTGATAATTTCTAACATTGATTACATTATTTTTAAGACCAACTGAATTTGAATGGAAACACAAATAAACCAAGTTATAACTGATGAGATGTACTTATGCAATGGTAGTATTATTTTATAGTGCTAAAATATTCATTCTACAATAGCAGAATTTGTTTTAGGCAAGATTCAAGGGTAAATTTAATATTAAGGAAGTTTCAGGAGTTCTGTATTTACAATACTGTACGTACGGGTTGAACAGAGTGTTCTCAAAGTTTATGTCCGGTAGAAGCACTTTATTTGGAAAGAGTCTTTTCAGATGTAATTCAGGGAGGGATGGGTATAAGTCCAATTCAGCTAATGAGGGTCTTAGATTCAAGTTAGGTACCCTATTGAAAAATGGGAACAGGCCTAGAGAAACCCAGGGAGAAAGTTCATGTGAATATGGAGAAAGAGCTTGGAGTGGGTAACCAAATGCTAGGGAATGTCAAAAGCATAGGATCTCCAGAAGAAAGGCAAGGGAGAATTCTTCCTTGGGGAATTAGGGAGATTACGGCCCTGAAGACTCCTTGGCTTCAAATGTCTAGATGTCAGAACTGGGAGAAAATGTTTCTGTCCCTGTAACTCAAGTTTGTGATGATTTGTCGGGTGGGCCCAGGAAATGAGTACACTCAACATTTAGGAGATTTTCCCCTGTGATTTCATTATTTTGTGTGTCTCTAAGAAATATTTTCGAATTTTATTTGCACAGTTTGTGGATAATTTTAGAATTCTCTGCAACTAATTTAAAAATATTTTATGTAATTAGTTGTTTTGAATTTGAAATTTAATGTTGATGTTCATTGTTCGAAAAATGCCAAAGAAATAATAGTTTTAGGAGTATTTTTTAATGTCTACAATAAAACATAATTTAAAATTTATACCTTGAATCACTTTGACTCATTTATTACCTCTAGATAATACTTACTAATACTCATATAATAACTGTACCCTAAAAGACTTTTCCTTTCATACATTAGTGACACATTGTGAAGTGAAAAATTAAGTGTCAAACTGTGATTATTAATCACTAAAATTCCACAAAAGAAAGTCTTGATCTAACTGAAAAGAGATTAATTTTGAAATATGTGGCCAGAAAATGAAAATGTAATATTTAAAATTCGTAGAGCAGTTCATGAGATAAATTGTAGTTTCAACGGACCATTTTAAATTTAGACAGACACTTGAAATAAAAAAACTTTATAATTATAAAATAAAAAATTTTATATCACTTTTTTAGAATTTTTAAATCAAAATGTAGAAAGAAATATTGAAACATCTTTTACTATAATAAGAGTTTATCCTTTCTTGGTAAGATTGAAGAAGAGGATTTGGAGGTTAAGGAAAGAACTTTTTTTTCCCCCCTGCGGTCCCCCTTCCCAAGAATTACTTTTTACCTGAGGAAAAGATCATTTACCAGAGATTTTAGTAGAGTCAATATTTTATGAAATGATGGCTTCCTGAATTCTACAGATGCTGTACATGTGGCCATTAGTTTTCTTGGTGGAAATGATATTATTCAGTCTCACACTCACGCGTATTTTATAAAATGTAACAAGACTGTGTACCTGAGGTCCCCCTTTCTAAGATGGCAAGAGTAGGTGCACACCTTACCAAATGCAGTGAGGGCGAAAAGTGATCAATAACCATTCTAGAATGAGTTTTTGTTTTCTGAGGCTTGCTAAGCATGTTCTTGATTTATTGCAGTGATAGCTAAAAATTTCATGTTGGTGGTTCTACAAAGCATAACATTTCCTTGTCAAAATATTAATGACTATCATCTAAAAAGATATTCTAAAATATGGTATTTTTAATGAGAGTTTAGTCATTTATGATAAAGGCTGTCCTGTGATCTCTATTCTACTTATCTGAACTTAGCTAAGTTTAGAAACAAAGGTCAATATTTATATTATACGACTTTTGAGGTGAGCTTAAACATTTTTTTGACTCAAAAATTGTAGTTAGTAGAATCACCAAAGCTATAATCATTTGGAATTGGTTCTACAGTTCTTTATTTTCCAAATCTGTAAGCCAACTATCGTGCAAGGTTGTTCTCATAAATTTAGCACACAGATCAGTCATACGACTTCTTCCCACTCTGAGATTTCAAAGATTAAGATTTCCATTATAGAAGAAAAGAAAACTATTATATGCAAGCTTGAAGCACACTAAATATTTTGCAATAGTATTGTGTCAAGAATTTGAAGAAAATTTACAAAAACCATAATTCCATTCCTCGCCTTTATACTGAGTACCAGAACTGAGAAGTGAGGCCCAGAAGTGGTATAGAAGGAAATTTGTTCTTGTAATAGAGGGTTTATTGCTGAACGCATATGGAACACTTTACAGACCTCCTTTGAACCCAAGGTAGCAACTTACTTAAGATTAGTTCTTCATATTATAGAAATTATGAAACTTAACACTCTACAAATAAGGGATTTTAATATCTAAGTACATCACTTATCATACAAATATTATTGAATAAATATCAAAAACAAGAGAAACAGTGTCATGGCTGCCATTCTCCATCTCATGGCCAGTGTGGATTGTGATGAGACACAGTCTTCCTGATCAGATATTTTCCCCATCTGATCTGACTGATTACATTCTTATCCTGTCCCAGTGAGTTATGATAGGTCTCTTTTTATGGGTTTGTTATCCCAGACTCAGCTCCCTGGTATTATCACCAAAATTATGAACTTTTTGTATAAATTTGAATGAAGTTTATCACAGCATAAAGACAATGAAATTACTATCAGTCAACAGGGCACCCCATCAGTTTCAAACTGGACATGATAAAGTCCGAAGAAATACTTTGCTAGTAACATACTAGAAATAGATGTGTTAGCACTTCCTTTTAATATTTATATGTTTCACACAGAATTCATGTCTGTGTGTCATTTCAAAATGTTTTTGTAGAATGTAAATTTATTGGTATTTATCTTTTTTCTTTGTTAGCAATAAAGTATCGCTTGGAGTGATGAGTATTCTTATTCAATTGATGTCATGTATTAGAAGAAATGAGCACAGATGTTGAGTCTATTACTTATCCAACAAAAAATTTCTTCTGTGGGCTTTGTTCTCTCTGTCTCATTTAAATGTGAGCAACTTTTCAAGTCACAACATCTCTATATGGATTCTTGAAATATTATGCGCGTTACATGTGCAGTTAGAAGGAATAGAGGTAACTGATCTGTTAAAGTTTTATAATGAGAGACTCAAATAGAAAGTAGTTTTAGAGAAAATTTCAGTTAGAAAACATTTTTGCATGCATATTAAAGTCAGCAGGGAGTAAGTTCTTACATCAAATTATGACCCTAAATTACTCTCAACAGTGACAGAACCATTTTCTTCTGTTAAAATACCTGTTTGTCTTGTATATGTATTTATATACATACAGACACATGTATGTATTAAAATACATATGGAAAAATAGTAAAAGTGGGCAAGGATTTTTGAATGTAAATATTTTTGTTAGATTAACCATACATACATACATATTGTGTGCATACCTACAGTAAAAATTTCAAATCAAATCGGAGATATCAGCTCACTTTCTAAAAAACAAATGAAGACTCTTGTGTAACCAAAACCTGAATGAAGAAGCATGATAGTGGTTCTTCAAGAAACTCTTTTAGGCCTATATGGGGATTTGATACAGAAATTAGCTTCTGAAATTTTAATAAGTATATTTAAGTGTATTATTTTAATAAGGGTACAATTTGTAGTTTCACTTATCTGGTTTATATAATTTGTCAGTATTATAAGTGCAGTTGTAATTTGTTCGTTCTCACTACTACACACTATCTTGCTTTCTGCCTCTACCTGTTAACCATTTATTTGCCCCTGCCAATATTTATGGACATTTGTGTTGTATCCAGTTCTGGGCTCTTGCAAATGGTGTTTCTCTTGAGCATTCTTGTGCTTTTCTTTGTTAAAGTGCTGGGTTTTACACCTGATACCATAACACACATCTAGTTTGTCATCTTCATGGCCTTCTGCCACATTCACTCTAGAAACCTAAGTTGTCATCTGGGCTGATAATGCTGTACCCGACCTGGCTTAACACAGAAGGGACTTGCCAAATTGAGAATGAAGAGGGGAAGGCACAAAAACCCAGGAGAGGAGTGAGTCATGTAAAGATATAGGACTGTGCCACATAATTTTTATTATATTTGACTATCTTACTGCTTCATAAGCTAAACACAGAGATTCTCATTAAGTTAATCCACTGCTGTATTCCCCATATCTAGAACAACATTGTGGTTATTATGAGTTGAAGGAACTCGTTTCTTCTCAAATCTACTGTTCCTTCATTTTCTTTCCTACTTTTGTTTTTGGCCATTTTAATTTTTCTTTTTAATTTCTTTCTTTCAAATTTTATGGGGGCATTGATAGGTAAATAGTCAGAAAAGAAAAATGAAATCTGCAGGATGAAGATAAAAAGTGAGGCTTTTTTGGACAGAGCTTAAAAAATTGTTTATAAATCATTCTGCATTCCCATCCACCGTGGGGAGAGTTCCGGTTCCTTCACATCCTTATCAACTTCGTATCATTGGTCTTTTCACATAAGCCATTTAGATTTGTATATACCATTATTGCACTGTTTATGTTTAATTTTTATTAAGATGCAAAAGAATAATTTTAACCACTTGTATCCCGCTTGAAATGTTTTTAAATAGCCTATTTGCCATATTTTCCTTATTTAATAATAGCTTTTTAAAATGTTCTATAGTAGCTGGAATTCTGATTCTTGACAGTCATTCTGATAATTCTTATCTAAGTCTCTGTATTTACCTGTTACAATTAAGAAAGGCAAAAGTTGAATTCTTCCAATTATTAAGAAATAGCACTTGCTGATCTTACAAGAAGGTTTCTCGGTCTGTGAAAAAGTCAGAATGTAAATTAATTAGTAGCATAAGTGAAATTAAGAGTTGAGTCTTAATTTCCACTGCTTGCAGTTTCCAAGGTTTTGCTTCTTAGAATTACAGGAAAAAAAAAAATGGATACCATTCTGTTAGTTCCAGTCCTGCCAGCAACTATTTTTCTGCTGTTTATCTTGCATCTGCTTACTGAGGAAACGTTTGAAAGAAAAAAATTACATATTTTTCTATTTATACCCCATTTAGCCTTTGGTAGTGTAATTAAATCAAAAATAACAAAATAAATGGGTGTGGTGGTTGCATACTTGCAATCTCATAATTCTTGGAGACTGAAGCAGGCGAGTCGCGAGTTTCAGCTTAGCCTGGACAATTTTACAAAACCTTATCCAAAATTAAGTTAAATTGAAGATAGATTTACAGAAGGCTCTAGCTTCAATCTCTAATACCTCAAACAAAAGCAAAAGCCAAACCTAACACTGCACCAAAGTAATTGTATGTTTAATGTGATTAATTTATATTCACTGGTTTCAGTCATTTTAACTAATTTTTGATAGTACTATGGAGCTCACAACTTATGCATTTCAGTCCTTGCCACAGTTTGGGTGCGCTTCAGAAAGTTATGTAACCCTATTCGGATCCCAGACTCTCAATCTGAAGGGTAGGTATAGTTACCATAGAAATATCACACGATACAGTAGGCCGAATACTCCAAGACATAGATGTAAAGGGATTGCACACAGATGAGTCTGTTGAGGGAGAGCTCTAGGAGAGGGAATGAGGGGTGCGTATGTTGTGCTGGAGAATCAAACTCAAGTGCCTGTGCTGGCTAGGCAAGCTTTCTAACAGCCATGCTCTGAACTCAGCCCCCCTCTACTATCTTTTATTGGTGTATAATTCTAAATCTTACATGCACCCTGGATAAACCTAACTTTAAATCTCTCTACACCTGTGCAAATAAGTAGGTTCAAGGTTTTTTTTTTTTAGAAAAACAAGACATCAGTTATGTTTACAATACCCAATTGATACTATTAGTGTCAAAGGATTTCATTATTTGCTATCATTTGCAGATTCCAATGAGGAATTTTTGATCCATGTTCTTATGATGGGTCATGGAGAGTACATAAGCAGAGAAGAATTGAATATTGCTGAAAAGCTCTTTGATTTAACCAAACTTTCTACTTATGAAGCCTCATCTTTTCAAAGATTTTTCCTTGCTGTAGAAAATTCGTGGAGTACATAGAAGTAGATGAGAAACTCGGCTCAAAGGGAAAGAAAATACTGATGTAATAATGTAAATATTCTTGCGGACAAGTCTCTGAAGACATTGTTTTGATGCAGTTAAATCACTGGGAGGAGGGAACCTTCAGCATGTGGCTTTTTTCCTATGTGTGTCCTTTCTGCAGTGGACAGAGAGGCTCAGTTATTGCTCCAGATGTGTGGTGTTCTCATTGTTCCTGTGTTGTTGTTCCATTTCTTGTGCTGGGGTGTCATCTTTTGCCCTGCTGTTCTTGTTAACCACATCACAGAAGGCCTGGTGTCGTCACCTTCCAAGGCTTAACCCAGTATAACGTCGTCTTTAGCCTTTCCTCTAGCGTTCAGCTCCAAAAGGAAGCTTTCCTGTTCTGAGTGTCTAATGCCTGTGCTACGCTGACCCACACTGGACAAATACTAATTCTCCAACTGCTCCAGGAGTGTTGCACTTTAACTGTTAATTTTTTTAATGCTAAACGTGTCAAGAAAACCGAAGCATTCATGTGTCTGCCATCTGATAAATATTTCAAAATATAAAGTGTAATCAATGAATACACAAATGATTTAACTGATGTAATATATTCCCACATAGGTCATGAGTATTGTGAATTATCAATTACATCTCGGTTTGACTAGAACTTAGAATATAGTAGGCACCCAATACATCTTTGTAACTGATGAACTTAAATATTTTTGTGGATGTGGAGTTGACAGTATATGATTGTCATATGGAGAAGGTAGTGAAATTGGATATGACTTTGACTGCCTGTGAAATTGTTCTTTTTCTTACAAATGAATCTTAGTAACAGCCATTTCCTTTACTAATGAGATTTTTCAGATTCATTGATTATAAAGTTAATGTGTTTGACTTGAGTGTGTGTGTGCGTGTATATATATATGTATATATATGTGTGTGTGTGTACACATGTATTACATTGAGACTTACATAAATACTGCATAAAATACAATAAGTAGTGTGCAACCATATGCGTAATTCAGAAGGAAAATAATAAAATCAGACATATTAACTTTAGTGTATCAGTAAATAGCATCAAAAGTAATAGGGGAGTACTGAAAGAGAAAAATATTGCTTCTGGAATAGCCTATATTTTCAGTATAAGCATTTTACCTGAAAAACACATATCAAAATGATGACAGTTCACAGTTCAAGGAAAAATACTTTGAGGAATTTTAATACATTTTGTGCTTTGTACTTTGATGTTCCTCTTCAAGGAGGAAAAACTGAACTCAAGTAAGCTCAGGGAGTGTGACGTCAGATGCTATGACCAGATTACTAAGTTCTGAGTCTTTTTTTTGGTTACTTCTTTAGCTATACCCAACGTGTGGTTGGAAATGGAATCAAAGCTCAATCTGGAAATCCTGAGGTCAAAGTCAAAGGAACGGATCCTGTGATTAATCAGATAATTGACAAACTGAAGCATGTAATACAGGTAAGTACTGATTCTATACTTATTAATATAATCAGTAATAAAAGTATAGTTTTGAAGATGGTTCTTATGCTCTCCTCTACGTTGGTCCTGGATTCATTATGCAGCTCATGAACAGATGGCAATTTTTCAGCATCAGCCTCTCAGGTGCTGGGATTACCTACATGCACCGCCATATCCAGCTAATCCTTATGTGGTGTTGGGGATTCAAACCTAGGGCCTTGCACATGCTAGGTGGGTGCTTTAATCACTGAGCTGTGCCTCAGCCCTCAATAGGAAATGTGTGGTCATTTTCCTGGTGGTGTTAATTATATCTGCTAGTCCTACCTGAAGTTGAGTATTGGAATCATTTGCTTATATATGTTTTCAGAAACATTTGGTCAAGTGCTGGTCATAGAAAGCCAATTGTATAATGACATTTTAATGATGAACAGTCTATATCTGTTAAAAGCAAATAGTCACCTCAGCAATTCTGTGAAAAGCATATCTAGATAATTTAATCTTTAATGAATAGATGCTGATCATAGAAACTACTGAGACCATTAAAGACAGCAGAGCATATCAAAACAAAGACGGTGTCACAGTTGACTTTCCAATAACTCTAAACTTTGTTGTGAAAGTCTTTATGATAGTCTCAACAAATTATGTCATAAATGAATAATCTGTTTCTCTGTACTTATTTTCTATGTCAACTCTATATTACCTACTTAGGGATTTTGAAATATTTCTGTTTTATCTTTAGTAATATTTAATTATGTACTGCTGTTGTCATACATAACAAGGAGCATAAGGAAATCAAAATATTTCGTTGAACTAGACTTAATTGGAAACAAATATTATGATCTTTTACATGTTGTAAATACCGTCATTCTATTACAAACCAGTACATGTAAATATAACTTTCATTTTACATTCACTGTTACTGGTGGTTGAGACTATTCTTTAGTAACTAGTCATTTTGTAAAAATTTATATGTATATATATATATATATATTTCAAAGAAAATTTGGATAGATAATGAAAACTTTTGTGTCAGAAAATACACATAAATATGATTTTTTGATAGGTGAAATATTCTAGAATTGCTGATAGGCTTCTCATAATTATTCAGCAAAGTGTAAATTTCTACATGTCTAGTTCCTGGGACACAATTTTTCTGAGAGTTGTTGTATCTCAAGGAACAAATATGGAAAAAGGACATAGGGGCTGGTGGTGTACAGTAAGGTGGATTTAGCCCTTCCAGGAAGCAATAATTATTCTGTTGCATGCATTGGGAAAATGAAGACCTGCTTTTGGGTGGAAGAAGGAAAAGTAAGGTCCATAGAGAGTAGTGTTTGGAACTTCTGGTGAGGAAACCTCATGGTCTCCAAGGACTTCAACTAATTTCCTCAAAATAATGTGGGTGTCTTACGCTGCATTTAGTGTACATGTGACATTTCTTAGAGCCGATTAGGCTTTCAGCTGGGTAAGGAGGTGGTGTGAGAGTGAAGGAGGGGTCCTGTGGCCATGGGCTGCATGCAGTGTGGTCTCTGTCCCCAGAAACAGTGACGTGCGATCCATCATTGACATCACTAAGGCACTCGGAAGAAGTCACTCTTTCTGGTGGTTGTTTTTTCTTTTTCCTTCTGTCATTCTATTTCTTTATTTTTTAAAAAATACTCTGGTCCAAGACATTCACGCTGAGCTACATCCTGCACCACGGGCTCGGATTTGTTCTTACTTTGGATCATTTCTTTAGAGTAATGAAAACAAAGAGCACGCCCAGGATAAATTGATGAAGAATCATTGGGAGCCTCGTGTTGCCTCAAGACAACGTGGCATATTGCTTTAACTTTTGAGTTTCTGGTGACAGTGTATTACTCACAAGATGTACAAGCAGGATAGGCTGCAGTATGTTAGTTATATACGTCTTAGTGGGGTTCCCTAGGAAAAAGAGCATGGGATGGTGATTTGTGGTCAACTGCGGTCAATTAACAGGATGCAAGTAGGATGGTGTGAGAGACGAACACCAGAACAGCGCTGCAGTTTTCACAGGATCCTCAACCCGAACCCAGCTGGAAGTTGCTGGGGTGTGTGTGTGTGTTGGGGGGGGGGGGATTACTTTGCCCTGTTGTGATGGATGTGGCTGTGTCTTTATTCCCATGTAGTAACAAGTGATTGGCTGATGATCGAGAGAGGCAGGAGTAGGTGAGCTCATCTACGAATCAGCAGCCACCAGGGCCGCTACTTTTAGCTGGATGAATGATCTCACAGCAACCTCCCCTGGGATGTGATGTGTAGATGTGGATCATTTTAAAACATGGTGCACGACTGATGTTAAATTAAAACCTCTATAATGTTAATTCATTCCTTTCACTGAGATTTGAGACAATCATAGTGGCTTCCAACTTGTAAGCATCACTCAAAGTACACAAAATCATTTTCTGAGTGTGGAGGAGGAAGGTAGAACTTCCATGTATATTTATCCCACATTATTCTTGGTTATAGGAAAATGTATAAAATGCTATATCAGTGCAATAGCAAACACTCGTAATATATATATATATATATCTATATATATGCATATATAATTGATGAATATATAAATATGTCACGTGCTCATGCTTTCAAGCTGTTTATAAGCTATATGGGTGAAAACATAATGAAGACTCATAAATAGTAGCAAGGAGCTGCCATCTAGGACAAAGTGTGTGGCTGTTAGAATGTATGCTCAAAGGTATACCTAGATGTCCAAATAAAAAAGTTTATAAAGCTGTGTTAGGAAGGGGCTCGTGCTCTGCTGTGCTTTCAGCCTGGCTTTGCTGCCTCTGGTTTGATACTTTGAAAGCCATCACCTTTCCAACGTGGCAGAGAGAAATAGATGTATTTTTCTTTCAGCTCCAGCATTAGACTGAGTTCATTCTTTCATTTCTATAAGAGGGTGCAGTTCTTCAATTATTTATGCCCAAGTCTTATTCTACAAGAAAATATCAATTGCAATGCTGCTTTTAGATGTGTCTCTTAAATATCTACTAAGATTGTATGATTGAAAATTAAATTCTCTTAGAGGATAGCAGAAAGTCACACCTCGAACTGATGGTCAGAACACACACTTTCATAAACCAACTGTACTGGAAAGAGAATTTTTAAAAAAATTTTGTCAGACTTCTGACTGCTAATAATACGCATCTCCACCCCTGGGGAGGGTGGCTGTTGTATTGTGTGAAATCAGAGAGTTCCTACAGTGACAGGTATGACGGAGGTTCAGAAAAATTGTCTTACGTTAGTAAAAATTGATTAATTTGGAGAAATATGGGCCCAAGAAGGAAGGAAGATACCAGAACATGTTAGAACAATGCAAAGATTTCAATGAATATATATATAATTCATACTCATTTTTACTAAAAAGTATTTTTCATAATAAAGATAAATAGGTGGGTATATTCAATTTTAAAATACTAAAGACTGCTCAAAGAAATATTTGCAAACCTAAATCTCTTTTTTAATCTTTGTATTCTTTATAACTACACACATTTATCAATAATTTGGAGTATTTTGATATATATTGTCACATGTTTACCTTGGAAACTCATAGTAATTTGCACATGGGGCGAAAAAATGTGGTTGTTAATTTTCCTAACATGTAAAGGGGCTGGGTAGGCACTTGCAGGTGACCTAGGAATGTGGAGACTGGAGCATTATGGGGTTCTAAAGAGAAAAGTAGCAGTCCTTTAGAAATATTGGCCTCAACAATTGTCCAAGGATGGCCAAAACAAATATAGAAATATTTTAATTAGAAAACAAATTATAAAACTTTCGATGCTTGCTAGAAAGAATCCCTGGCATAATGTTACAACCTTAAATTTTATTTCACCATTTAGGGAAAACACTACATTTGTATTCTTCCCAGAAAAGAAAAATGCAGAGGAGACCTGCAGATTCTAACTTGATCTCTAGAGAATATCTTGGGTATGTCAGTGTCCCCTTAGTGGATTGAGAACACAGGAGCATGTGCCTCCCTCTCTGCCTGAGAGTCTGACAAGTCGGAGAGCAGCCCTGGCGCTCATGCACAGACGGGCTTCCCAGCCATTTCCTGTATTGCAAAGCCTGCCTGTTCCTGAGGCTCATGGTGCTCACACTTTTGAATGTCACCTATGACGAATACGATTCCAATAGCCAGCAAAGAATTTCACTGAAGTGTAATGTGAACTTTTTTCAATGTCTACATCAGATTCAATTATCCTTTGATGATATAGATAGGAGACAAACTTCATTTTTTAAATGTGTCTAAGGAAATAACAGGACTCTTTAATTCAGGTTTGCTTTCCTAGAAAACTAAAACTTTTTATTGTACATGTTGACTATGTTTAAGGTAAAGTTATCAGCAACAGATCTATAGTTACACAGTGATTTATTCTTCAATATTAAATAACATCTATTATTTTTAGAGGAAATGATAGCAGTTACAATTCTAACTGCCGATTAGCAGAATTCTAATGATCCACTACTTAAAAATTAGTTTACCTACTTTGAATATAAAACATTAAAAGTAATATCACAGTATTCTAAAATTCTTGAACTAAAAGGCAAACAAACATTACAATGTTAAAGTTTTCAAATAACACTTTATTGGTTCAAACTTGACAATTCCAGTTCATGCAAGGATATTAGGTTTCCTTAAATATTCATTTTGATAGTGACTAAAGCTTCTTTACAAAATGCTTGATGTGGAAAATAAGTTTGATTTTTAAATGAGAGGCAACAAGCATAACTCTAGCTTAAAACCAGGAAACAATTAGCTACTGTAATATATGCCCCATGGGTCCTAATGCATTGGTCTATAGAGACTATTATTTTTCATGCTCATCTCTAGAATTCCAATATGATAAATACTAACTTTAGAGCTAGTACAGCCTGAAAAGTTCTCATTTAAGTCCCAATGAAGAGTTACAAGGGTAGTGTTTGCACATATTGAAAAAAATATGACTTTCTGAAAAACAGTTTGCAAACTTCTGATTCTACAATCTGTCCTTTTTTCTTTTTCTCAATTTAGAAATTTCCTCTATTCTTAATATCATAGCAGTGTTATTGAATCATAGTTGGGTGACTGATTGTTGACTGCAAGGAATTGGGCCATGACTTTCATTTTACTGTCCCCTCTTTCAAAGAATGGCCCACAAGACCCTGATTTCTCTCAGATTCTACAGTGCGCCAGTCTCATGTCACCAGGTTTATGATGTTAGTATTCTAGAAAGACAATTCCCAGTTTTGAATTAGCTGTGCTGTAGTGACCAAATCACAAGTAGTTATCTTTTGGTTTGAGCAAAGTCCTTGGAATGCACTCGGTATCTTTGAATGGATATTGAACTCAGCAGTTAGTTTGTACGAGTAAATTCAATAGAAGACTGATTCCTGGAGTGTGTGGTACAATGTACTGACTTCATTATTGGCCCTTCAATTAAAAAAAAAAACAATTGTCAGCATAAGAGAATCATTTCAATTAGTGTACAGTCAACTGGAAATGAAAGTTTAAATCTCTTAAGGTAATGGGACTAGGGTTAGCAATTGTAATTTATTTTTAATTATTTAAAGACTAGGTAATTGTTTTATATTGAATAAAAGTTCGACTTTATATTCACTCTGACGCTACCCATCTTAGATTTATCATTACCCATTTAGACTTGGGACATTTAATCAGCATCATACTCTGTATGCAAAATGATTAAAAACATTAAAACTTTCTATTTAGTTAATTAGGAAAACCTATAGCCATTTATATGCTCTAAATCCATATACCTTTGTTTAAAAATAATGCAAAATATGACTTATTTCACAAAATGATGTTTCATATTTTAAGCAGTGCCAACTAAATTCACGTTTATTTAAAAAATGAAACCAAGGTTTAAAGTTCTTGCAGGTACCACTACAACTGAAAATATTAGTACAACACTATATTACAAACTACATTAAATGATAAACTTATGCTTTTGACAATTACCTGACCTAAGTATTCACTTATGAATATCAACAAATCCAACACACCTCAAACATTAGAAACCCTTCTCTTTGGTCTCAATAAAACATGCATGTTGCCACACATGTGGCAGTGCACTAGGGAGTGTGACTATTAAGGGTGTGATTAAACTCCAGTTCCTTAAGCACTATTGTCTATATCGTCATTTTTCCCCATCACCTTTTGATAGGAACATTAAATAGTGCAAGGATTTTGGAAAATAGATTGGCAACCCCTTAAAGATTATAGTGATTTGATTCAATGATTCTTCTCCAGGGTGTATATAACCAAGTAAAAGAAAACATGTCCATTATAAAACTTGTGCATGATTACTTTTCACATAGTATCCAAAAAGATAACTCAAATATTCATGAAGATAGAGGGGAATAAAATATAATTTATACATATGGTGAATTATTCAACAAAAGGACTAAAAATTGACACATCTGGATGAACCTTGAATGTAAGAAGCAAATTAGCAAAGAAGGCCTATTGCCTGATTCCAGTTAGATGATAAAAATTGACAAAAATATTACTATTTTAAAAACATTTGTTTTTATTTTGGAAAAATAGATTGGCAATCCCTGTAGGCTTATCTTGATTGACACTGATCATCTTTCAAACATAATAATTGTAAGCTTTTCCTCAATGTCTGAATATCTGCAAAGCTTTATCTGTTTTGCCCTTGTAATTCCTTACCCACTGTAAATCCTCCAACACACTGTCCTGTGGTTGTGGTCTCTGTCTTACTATTGAAACTCACATGATTGGTTTATTATTTATCTATTCAGAATCCAAGAGCCTTCAGTATGTTCTTATCTCGCTTGATAAGGCCAGCAGTATTGTCATTCATTATCTTGTTTCTCTTCCTGCACTCTTCTGGCTTCCTTACAATCTCTTTGAACTCTCAATTTAGGGTCTTCATACATTTTTCTTCAATTCCTTTAAAATCTATGTTCTTCTGGGATCTTACCCCATGTTTTCATTTCTTTGTGATTAAGCTTAATTGACACACGTTGGCTTGAGAGCCACCTAGGGAGGGAGTGAACACATTTCTGTGTATACCTGGGTGAGCTATACAGGTATGACGTTAGGTCCCTGGGTCCTTTTTCTTGAGTACTGTTCTCCTGCTCTTCTTCCCCACCTCCATGAAATGAACTTCCTTGCTCCACTGTGCCCTTCATTACGTTTCTACCTAGAGCCCAGCTGACCATTGACTGAATCTTCTGGAACTATGGGTCAAATCAACATTTTTCTTTAAGTTGTAGAGTTCAGGTGGTGTTCCACTATTGAAAATGCTCATTACCCCTATTTCTCCGTTGCTCTGCATCCCTCTATCCTGGCTTCATGACATCTAGCTACTTATCTTTCTTCTAGTTATTTCCTTAGAGCCTCACATACTTTTGCCTTGTTTCAGGCAGACAACATAGAGATTCAATTTCAAGAGCGACAGAAAAAGCTGTATTTAATTATCACCTTTTCTATTCTTTGCAGTTGAGTAAGTACATGTCTTTGGTGCCATTTAAATTCTTCCTACTACTAATTTATCACTACTTTGATTTGGACTCTGAATTTTATTTTTAATCTGCCCACATCTCTTTTCTTATAAGTAATCTGCTAGTGGAGATCTTCACAAAATCCTCTCTGTATTACAAAAAAATAATTTCCAAAGTAATTATCCAATCACTAGCCCAAGAACTGTCAGGAATGATAATCTATTGTTATCTTTAATTCCTCTCTTACACTCCTCACACAACACTGGCACCTCTTATTTACCACAAATACACTGAGATAGTCTCATAAATATTATTAATTATCTTTTGTGGCAGAATTTAACATGTATTAATCTGTTAGTAGATTGTGTCAATACCCATTTCAAATCATTCAGTTATCACAATGCTTTTATGAAATCCAATCTTCTGAATTTTTAAATGTGGAGACAAATGAATATAAGTATATTGACTCATTAGAAAAAAGACCCACATTCCCCCCCCCCACATTTTATTGATATGTATACATGCAAAATTCAAGGTTTTCAATGAAGTTGAGCATTTTGTGCACATACGTATCTTCTCAAGGTGACAAGGGCTTTCCCATTCTCCTTTTGTCCCTCCTCCTCCCCACCCCTCCCTCCCCCACTCTACTCCCCTCTTTCACTTTGTCTTTTGTCTTAAGTTCCATAGGAGTTGTGATCTGGGTCTCTCATATCAAAGAGACCAATGTTTCACTTTCTCCTTCCAACTTACTTCACTAAGCATGATGTTCTCTAGTTTCTACCATTTGCCTGCAAAAGCTTCCATGCTGTTGGACTTTATTGATGCGTAGTATTCCATTGTGTATAAATGCCACATTTTGTGTAAGACCCATATAGTTTTAAAAACAAGCAAAGCAATTAAAAGAATGGTATTGGCATGAATTGACGAAATTGCAATTTAAATAAATGCAGGGGAATTTACTTGTAAAAAAGCAAGTTTGTCTTGCAACACTTGGTATGGATGGAAGTCTCAGCATGAGCAACATTGATTTTCTGGAAATTTTTATATATATTTATTTTGGGTGTGAAAGGTCTGCCAAATGTCCATATACTTAGTCTTCTGAGCGGCTCTATTCGGAGGTCGTGGAAACTAGTAGGAGGTCATTAGGTCAATGTTGGCAACTCCCGAAGGAGATTCTTGCCTGTTCATCTGTTTTTTGCTTTTGGTTCATAACATGTGTTATTTGTTTGTTGGGGTCTCCCTCCCATGGGACCCCCAGAACAGCTTAGGAGTGGTCAGACAAGGAAGAAACCACTCCAGAGATTCGCTTTGGTGAATGCAGTTCGAGTTGGTAAGGAAATAGAGTTTATATAGACTACAACAACGTGGAGGTCACCATGGCCCAATCAGTGAAGGAGACTCAAAACTTACCTTATATGTCCTTAACTAGCAGGGTGGCCCAGAAGAAGGAAGGTGGGTGGGGTCGTCAATCAGCAGTTTGTCACTAGACCAGGGGGCATGAGGCCTGCCTCAGCCGCCATCTTTGCAGTGAAGCCTGCTGATACCATAGTGTCCTGGACATGTGCTAGATAGACTTCAACCCAACCTGAATCCCGCACATTTGATCCAACACATGACCCCCCATTGCCATTTAGTGTCTGTGTCAAAGGCCCATAAGCTATGGGCTCACTCCATCTTGGACTAGAACTTCTCAAAACTTGAGCCACGTTAAACCTTTTCTCTTGAAGTAATTATCTCAGGTTTTTTGTCATAGAAATGGAATGCTGAGTAACGAAACTCCCAAGATAGCACTGCGCTCCAGGTTGCGCTCTTATTTCTTTCTAATATTCTCCAGAAAAAAACTATAGAAGGAAAGGCTGTAGCATGTAACTCCAGACATATTATAGCGCTCAATGAGTGAAGGAGTGGGAAATAGGGAAAGTAGATGAAAATCACATCTACCTGGTTTCGGAATGCTGTCATTGCCATACGTGATGTTGAGGCAGAAAGTTAGAAGATTGTTTTGTAAAGAAGCATTCCTAGAGAAAATAATTGGGCCTTTGCCTACTGCAGAAGTAATTTATCATCTGGTCAAGTGGTAATGGAATTCTCTGTTGTCCACTATCCCTATGCGACAATCTCCAGGCTGTTTCTAAAGTCCAATTCAGGGATGAGTCCATGACCATTGGACTGTGTTTTTCTCATTGGCATTGTGGGCATTGAATCCAAGGCACGTTTTCTGAGCTGTTTCCTGATCTTCTCAGTTTTTAGTTTGGGGCAGCTTCTCATTCAGCCACGAAGTTTTTCAGGCTGGGCTCTAACTTAGAATCCTACTAAATCAGGCTCCCTGAGGGTTTATATCATAGGTATACGTCAGCAGATTGGCTCATGATACGTATAAAGAGTATCTAAAATATAAAAAATCATAATTAACTGAATAAAAATAGACAACAAACAGAAGTATTCAAAAGTCATATGACTAGCTTCTAAAAATGAGACGGTAAGCTGCGTTCTTAATTTTGAATTGCTCCCAAAGGATCAGTAAGAGAATAAAAATTTCTCTGAAGTTAACATAAACTTAATTTCTGAAATTAAAAATCTGTAAAAATAAGAACAAAAATTCAATAGTATAGTTAAGGGGTGATTTCAAGGAAAGATTCTAGTAATTGATATAATAAAAAGAAAGATGGAATATGGAGTAAAATAATGAGACATACAGATTTTCTCTAGGAAATCCAAATCATAAGAGTTTCAGAGAAAAGAGGCAAATAGGGATTGCTAACTTATGAAATAGATAACATATGAGTTGTATCCAGAATTTAAGCCATAATTCCAGATTGAGTTAACATATACTCATGGGCACAGTTATTCCCTCACCTGGCACTTACTAGGAAATTTCTAAATACTGATGATGAGAAAAAATTGAAAGTTTTGCTGAAAGAAAATAAGGTTATAAGTGCGTAATGAGAACAAGAAATACATTCATTTTGTATACCTAAATATCTAGATTATTGCACTGCTCTTCTAATCATAAATTGTGAATACCTTGATTTCAGTATGCTGAATTAAATCTCATAAATCAGGCTAATTTTTCAGTAGAAACATTGCTGTTCTTTTTAAACTGAACTCTCCCTGTTTAACTGGGTGTCAAACCGGAGTTCCTGGATTCCTCATCCTCTGCTGAGTTCTTTGGGCCATAGTGGCTCATAAGCCCCTGACATCCAACAATGCAGACATTTCATTCTTACTATTTCTTATTTTCGCGTCCAGATGCGTATTTCTCTGGGAAAGTGTCACAACTTGACCCCAACCTCCAGGTTGTCCCAAATATTGGCATACAAAAAGAAGAGAATTCCTGTAGTGAAATATTTTCGTAGCCTGCCTTTGCCGTCCCTATTTTGACTGGGTAGCACATAATCTCGGCTTCAGCAGGTATATTACGAGTTCATAACATTTTACAGACTCCATAAATGTACTCTAATCACTTGCATGTCACTTTATGGATATGCTCTGAAGATGTAATTTATCAGAGCAGAACAGTTTCTGGATATATTCTTTGCAGTTCAGTAGTATTTAACCAGATGGCCCCCTATAGTTTTGAAGCAGTTAATGCATGTAGGATGGAAGCCGGCTTACAGGGGGAGGAGGGCTGTAGGAGGGCTGGAGATCAGTGGGAAAGCTCTTAGGCGTGGAATATTGGAGAAGAGGAATGAATGCTACATAAGGCTTCATTGAAAATCCAAAGCAACTAAAAGTTCTATAATAAAATTAAAATGTAGGCTATAATATGCTTACAAAATGTGGTAAGTCTTATGAATATATTTTGCATTTATTACGTTTCATATCAATTGATGGAGACTTAATCACTTTCATTAGAAATAAAACAAATCATAAATTTTATAGTAAAGAGTTTGAACAGGCATTTCTATACATATCTGAAAGGCAGGTTGGTTATCTTTGAAAATGATCATTTCAAAAATATTATATCTTGAAAATATTATCAAACTAGTCCCAAAACTCATTAAACAGATGGTAAAAACTAATATAACTTCCTTTAGTACTCCTTTTAATCTGATAAAAGCAAATGTTCTTGTTAACCTTTACTAAAGTCTAAATTTAATTTATAAGCTATATAATGAAACAAGATAGTTGCTGTCTTCACTCCCCTACCAACTTGATATTGCTCATGTTCATTTTTTAATTTAATAAGGAAATAATTTGAAGATTTCTTTTTTTGCTAAAAGAACAACATAATCTGGGCTGGAGAATGGCTCAGTGGTTAAAGTGCTTGCTTAGCAAGTGCTAAGTACCCGAGTGAGTTCCATTCCCCAGCACAACATAAACTGTGTGTGGTGGTGCACACCTGTAATCCCCAAACGTGGGGAGGCTGAAACGGGATTGCTCTGAGTTCAAAGCCAGACTGGGCTCCATAGTGAGTTCCACGAGCAGCCTGGGTTTCAGAGCAAGATCTTGTCTCAAAAAAAAAATCATCGAAGAAGATGATTAAAGTATTTTAAAAATAAATATGTTCTTAAAGCATGTAATAGATTTTGAAATAAAGGCTTGTTTTTCAGAGTTTTAGAAATATTTGAACCAATTGAAATGTATACAAAGTTCAAATTTTACAACTTTTCATTTTAGAAATAAGTAAAATATATTTCTAGCATATGAAAGCAAATTATTTATACATAATTCTGATTTATTTTTTGCATATTTTCATTGATCAAAATTGAACAGTACTGGTGGTATACATCACTCAAGAGCACAAGAGCCTTGATAAAATACTGAGTTCAATTTGTGATTCAAGCTATGCTTATAAGTTGTGAATTTTACTATGTTTCTACATCATTTCATTGAAAAATGTTTTACCCATTCTTTAAAGACCTTTTTATGACATTTAAAGATAGATATGAATCTGTAAATACTTTCTCCTTCAGTTGAGAGCAAGAGCTTTCAAGGTGGTTTTCCATTTAAACCAATCTTCATAATGCCATCTTGATACCTTTGACCACACTCTCCGTTTTTTGAGAGACATAAACATATTTAAATATATTTATTGAAAAAATAATGACATTTACAACTGACTTGGTCACATTTTGTAAAATTTAAGTGAAACAGTCAAAGAAATATTTACACTATCCACTAAACGTTAACAGTTGAAAATGATTCTGATGATAGGTGACATGCCTTTAGTCTTGAGTTACACTTTTAAAGCTTGTGCATTGTTTCATCCAGCCATTCACTGACCAAACATCAATTTGTTGTGCACTACAGGAAAGATATTAATACCTGAGACATATGGGGACATGGTTAAATAAGAAAATAGGTTGGAGCGATGCCTCTTTTGCTCTTGAATTGGTCTGTTTCTGGGATAAGTGGTGTTGCAAGGCTTAAAATAATCTATTCACAAATTATTGAAGTTTTATGAATTAGAAGCCATCTACATATTGAGTCTATAAAATACCTGCCTACATGTACACTAATTGTTTTTTGAGACAGGATCTCACTCTTTATTCCAGATTTGTCCTGAACTTAATAGGTAGTGCAAGCTGGCCTCAAACTGAGGGCAGTCCCCTTTCTCAGTTTCCCGAGGGCAGTTTACAAGCATATGTCGCAGGGCCTGACTTACATTATTCTTCAGAATTGAACTCAGAGCCCTACGCTTACTAGGCAAGCACTCTGACCACTGCACTATTCCTCCATTTCTTAAAAAAAAAAAAAAAAAAAAATCTTAAGGAAGCAGACAAACACTCCCACATTAAAGCAGAGACTCATTTTGTAGGGTGGATAGTAATATTGCTGAAGTCGCATTATTGGATTTATCACACTTTTGAGATCCTAGGAAGGTATTATGTTTCCATGAAAAATGAGTTATTGTGATGTCATTTACTTCATTTAGAATGTAGTTTTATATATATATATATATATATATATATATATATATATATATATATATATATATATATATAAAAGTGTGTGTGTGTGTGTGTGTGTGTGTGTGTTATGTATGTATGTATATGTATGTATTTTAAATGTTGTCATACCTGGTAAACACGACAAAGCAACAGGAATAGTTGACAATGATATCCTTGATCACTGGCATTGGGGAACTGAACCCAGGGTAGCACTGTACACTGGGCTAAATCTCCCCTTTTTAAAAATTTTGTTTTGAAAGAGCATCTTGCTAAGTTGTTCAGGCTGGCCTTGAACCTGCAATCTATTTCTTTTAGCCTCTTGAGCAACTAGGATTACAAGTATTTGCCACCATGACAGGCTAACAGGGGTATCTTTCTACCAGTTAACTATTTTCACAATGATTCTGTTAAAATGTCTCTTAAAAATGCAGCAGAATGAGTCAATGTCATTGTTTTTCTTGTTCGTGTACTTGTGGCTAGCTGCAGTTGATCAATCACTGTTGGATTCTGCTAATGTTGGTTTCCAGCTGTGGCTGATGTTCAGATCTGTTGGACACATGCGTCATTCTCAGATCAAACTTCCTAAAGCCTGTCAAATGCTGGCAAAGGTCAGAAATCCCAGCCCCCCCTGGCAAAACTAGGCTAAGTTTCAAGGGCATAAGATCCTCTAAAATACTCCTTTGATCAAAGTAATTTCACATAAGAGACCACAGTCACACTGGGAATTATGTCCCCATGTCAGATGTCAGAAGGAGATAAGGAAGAATGTAGGTAAATTCTGAAACATGATGTAGTTTCCTAAAATTTTCTTGGAGATTTTTAGCATATTAGCTTTAACAGTTTCACATCTCAGGGGTAAGATTACTAGTGTTGTAGAATTAGCTATGGTTTTGTTTACCAGGGTGTGATGGTTTACACCTATGATTAGCCCTCAGGAGACTGAGGAAGGAGGTTTTTGAATTTCAGGCCAGGATGGGCTACATTGGAATGTTCTTTCTCAAAACAAACCATTGCTTTTGTTTAACATTTTTACATAAAATTACTGCAATACAAAAGTATTCTTTGAACTATTCCTGCACTTGCATTCAACTGTTCATTATTGTTACCCATAATTGTATCTTTTATGAGCCATAGTTTGAAATCTGAAAACCTTACACTTAGAATTTATTAGATTAGGAAATTATATCCAGCTAATTTACCATATAAGAAACACTTCTAATTGTTTTTGGTGATAGTGTTAATATTTAATAGAACTAAGAATCATAAAAGCTATTTCTAAGTCAGATATTGATTTATTGTAACAGAAATTGTGCTTGAAAACAGCTAGGCTGTACTACAAGTGAGTTTGGATTTTTTTTTTTATTAACACTTGGGTCTCTATTTTGTTAGGATTGGTTTACTAAAGTGCAATTATAACATTATCAGTAGAAAAACATGCACTATAATTAAATCATTTAAATATTTCTTGAGGTCTTAATGTCCTGAGTTAGTTATTTCAAAGTAGATAAGATTATTCTGTAAGTACAATTTATTCACAGTAGTTTGCTTTTATAGGAATGTTAGAAATTTTAAATCTGCATTAACTTTTAATAATGATACACTTCCTTGATATTGATACATTAAGCTTATTTACAAAGTGTGTAACAGAAATGCAGGATAAATAGAATGTTTATAGCTTAAGGAAGTTAACAGTAGCAGTGTGTGTGTTTTTTTGTTTTGATCTACAAAAAATAGGGGATTTTGGAAATAGGTTAAATGTAGTTTTAATCTAGAAGATCTATGCATGTGAGGCTTTGTTTACAGCCTGTTGCCATTTCCAATCACAAGGCATGATTTATTCATTGTTTGTTGCATTTTCTACATTGAAATTGTTCAACTAAGCAAACCATGAAAAACAATAGCAGAGATAAACTTGTTTAGACATTACAAACATCTCCCTGTTTCTCCAGCCCCAGGTCATTGGTTCCTGGGATAGAGAAATAGAAATGCAACCTCTGGAAAGGTAAATCCTCTGCTAATAACTATTCCTCATAAAGAAGACTCTTCAACAGATAAGAATATAGAAGGGCTTTGCTAACTATTCTTGCCGTGTCTAAAGAACATTCTCTCCCTATCAAAATTAACATAGATGTAAATTACTAAAATACTCAGGCCTCCTGGTTTTTCAGGCAAACGTGCATGCATATTTATGTTTTCTCAATCTGTTTGGTAACTGAGCTTTTAGGCTGAGCTGAATGCTCTTTTTAAGGGGCTTAAGCAGATCGACTTCACAGGAATGGCAGTGTAAAACACTTGGTTGTGCCTTCCACTTCTGATGGTGGAAAGCCAGATCCCGACGCAGGGAGGAATCCGTTTCTCATTTTTCTCAGTACTTGTGCGGTTGGTGAAAGAATTCAGTCAAGACCCATAAATGGCTACAGCGAATGGTAGTTAGAGTTCATAGGTAGAACAGAGAGGGCTGAGAGTGGGGCTCAGCCCTTAAAGTGCTTGGCTAGCAAGCACGGGACTCTGGGTTCACTTCCCTGTTCCAAATTAGCAGAGCGTGGTGGCACGTGCCTGTATTCCCAGTGCTGGGGAGGCTTAGGCAGGAGGATGGCTGTGAGTTCAAGGTCACACTGAACTACATAGGGAGTTCTGGACCAGCAAGGTGTGCAGAGCAAGAAATGTCTCAAAATCAGTGAATAGAGAGAAAAAGTTGTACCTTCAAATGGAGAGAAAAGCAGTGCGACAGAAGCAGCTGAGCGGAGTGCTCATTGGCACACGGGAGCCACATTGCGGGTGGGCAGTGTTTCACGTGTACCTGCTCCCATAATGAGTTTAGAGAGAGAATTAAACCTTCTAGAGAGAAGTTGGGCAGAACTATGAAGCCATCGATACCACATGTGAGTTCAGATTTATTTTTATGCACACAGAAGTTACTTCTGGGGTTCAGGGAACTGAGATGACAGTGACGCTCTCGGCATTCTCCTTAGAAGTTATTTTGGAATTCCCAAACGTTTTCCTGTTCTTTCCATATGATCAGTGTTCTGGCAGGGCTTTCATTAGTTATGAAATTTAGGAGAGAGAAGTTCTTAATTTCAACCAGGACTCTGCTCAAAGAACAGGGTATTGAAGGAGCATGCCTCTTCCTGGCATCTTTGGGCTGTAGGCTGTGGAAACTGGAAATGCTATATGCCTTTTTCTTAGAATAAAAGTCCTTTGTTCCTGGGTATGTCAGTCAGAAATGCTGAATAACTTGTTCCAGGAATATATAGCCATGTAGCCAGTTACAGGAAAAAAAAATGTGTGCCGTGTGTAACTTTAAAATGTCATGGTGCTCATGGCTCACTTTGTGGGTCTGAGGCCCCACAAATAATTATCATCATATTATACACCGAGGCCCTGGTTCCTTTTCTTAAACATGCTCTTTGGGAATCTTCCCTTTGGCCTCTGGCCTCCTAATCTCTAAATGCCCACCTAACCCTTCGGTCATGTGTGAGCTCCTCTGCTCACCACCATCATGGCTCCTGCAAAACTGCTCTCTAAACATGTTCTACTCAGATACTGGAAGATGTTGTAAATGACTTCAGTAGACCTTCACTCTACTTGCTTCTCTGCAAATTCAATTTTGCGTGATAGCCTCCACGGGGTCAAGCTGAAGGAATTAAAGGGGCTATCTCTACTTGACTCTAGAAAATAAAAAAGAAAATGTGCGCTTAGTTATGATCAAAGTGATAGTGTCCTTCCTGTCACCAAGCAGCTGTGATTTACAAGTTAGTACAGGAAGCTGGAACAAGAAATTCTAAATGTTTTGTATTGGTTGGTTTGCTTTGGTAGCCAATGAAGGTAGCGATAAACATCTCAAGAGGGCTAAGGAGCTTCAGATTGGTGGAAATGCTGCCAAGGAAGACATCCTTAATTTTGATTCCGGCCTTAAGACAAGGCCAGTGCAAGAATCCCAAAATTTAATAATCTCAGGCAGACAACTTCTAAAAGCAGATACTTACGGAACCCCAAAACTTTCTGACCCTGTTCTGCACTGAAACATAATTCATGCTTAAAACCATGTAAAAAAAAAAGTTTTGAAAATGAGAGGAAGACAAAGACTTTTCAGCTGGAGCCTCAGATCTGAGGAGAAAAGATGTGAGAGGAGAGGGGGCAACATGGTAGGTTGCGGAGGTAACGGGAGCTACTTTTAAAATACTCCAGAGAAATGATAGTGTCTGCAGGTGGTGGTCTCAACAACAAATACATGAACAGAAATGTTTCTGAAAAAAAATCTTGCCTCTCAGTTCTTTTTGATGGAAGTGTAGAATAGAGCTACATTCAGGCAGGACCATTGCACCGGCACAGCCCCGTTCTGAAGATCCAGATGTCTTGGGTCGTGCAGACCTCGGCTCCTCTCCTATCTCTGGCCATCTCGGCTTAGGTCCAGCTGCCTCCAGCCTCCATGCGCCATAATCACCCCAGATTTTTCTGCTATCAGTACATTGCTTTTATCATTATTTTAATACTACTTAATAAACCATTTGACACTTTATTCTTAAATGGCTGTGAGGTTTATTCTTGTAAATATCTCTAAAACTATCATAAGAACTTTAGGATTTCAAATCAAATGATTTCTCTGGTAGAAAACAATTGTACAGTGTGTGCAGATGATCTTGGAGATGGAAATGTGGGCCAGGGATAAAGCTCAGTGGTAGATCACTTCCCTAGCAAGTGGGGGGACCTGGGTGGGTTCTACAGAACAGG
Source organism: Ctenodactylus gundi (assembly GCA_004027205.1). Classification (NCBI taxonomy): domain Eukaryota; kingdom Metazoa; phylum Chordata; class Mammalia; order Rodentia; family Ctenodactylidae; genus Ctenodactylus; species Ctenodactylus gundi. The sequence continues at coordinate 32,030 of PVKB01002911.1, forward strand.
AAGGGAAGGAAGAAAGGAAGGCAGGCAGTCAGGCAAAGAGAACTATGCTGTTTGTTTTTGAATTGAATATATTTTTATGTATTTCTAGAGTTGCAGCTGGGTTATGTGTTATGTTGTAGATTATCACCCACGACCTTCCTTTTTCTTCTTTGTGAGGATTTAAAAATTAAAATTGGCAGAGATCTGCCAGTTCATCTTTCATGTGCACTGGATGAGTGCACATAGATTGCTTTGCCTGTATCTGAATTTTCAGTATAAACTTTTAGCAGAATCTTTTTTCATCACTACATAAGCAGATGTGATTTTTATTCTTTTTCTCTTTCACTGAACACTTACCTCATTTGAGATTTTTTACTTGATTTAATTTGACTTTGTTGATGGTAGATACATCTGCTGCTACCTGTTTCTGGCGATCATTTTAATGGTTTGCCTGGAAGCTATAATCACAACGTTGGTATATTTCTTTTTTCTACCTCTGTTTCATTTGTATCTGTTTTCCAGAAATTGAATTGATGTGGTATCATGATTTTTTTGTTTCCCCAGATTTTCATCTATAATTACTTTATATATTTTGGCTATAATGTTATAACTAATATGTAAAGCATTACGATACATCTGGAAAAATTTCAGTGTTTCTCTGTCACACTGTCGTAGGTTATTTAATATATATCACAAAATGATCTTTGGAGCAAGAAATTTTGCTATGTAAGGGAAATTCCCAAATGTGATTGACAAGCGACAAACTAGATTTTGGTGGCCTGGAATTACTGTACATTTAATCATTTTAATCTTCATACAAGTTGAAGAAGACCATGTGTTCAGATTTGCTACGTAATTTTCAGGGTCTAGTACAAAATTAAAATGTAGATACCCTGTTCAGAAACTATGAAGACTTTTAAGATGGCCCCACCAAGTCATGCTGAGGGCACCCCCAGTGGCTGGAATGCACACCTCTCCTGCCTGCTGTGCTCCTGTTTGTTTGCATATATTTGCATTTCTTTGTTTTTATTTCATACTGCTTGGTTAAAACTCAAAAAACTAAACATTTGTTTTAAATGTTATGGAATATGGAAAACCATAAAAATGAAAGAGATAAATACAATTCTCACATTTAACATCAAATTAGAATTCTTATGCTAATTTTATGACCAAAATAAATATGCCAGCTATATTTCAACCTTTGAAGAGCTATAGATTTCCTTTCTACATTATTTGAACTAAAAATCTAACTTCTCTGTATTCTGTAGTCAGTCAATTAAGTCTGTCCAGATTCTATGTGTGCCCACCATTCTACCCAAATTGAGAGACCACACATTGCGATTAGGTAGAAAAAAAAGTTTTTGAAAGCTAGCTTTGAGGAAGATGATGGAGTTAAAAACTACAAATTTCCATCTTTCTCTAGTTCAGATGAACAAATAAGTCTTTTATACGTCAATGCAAAAGTAATTATTGTTGCTTTCGAAACCACATTTTGTTGTTGTTGTTGTTGTTGTTGGTTTTTTTTTTTTTTTTTTTTTTTTTTTTTTTTTTTTTTTTTTTTTTTTTTTTTTTTTTTTTTTTTTTTTTTTTTTTTTTTTTTTTTTTTTTTTTTTTTTTTTTTTTTTTTTTTTTTTTTTTGTCTTGCTCTGTAGTCCAGGAAAGTCTTGAATTCACTATGTAGTCCAGACTGGCCTGAAAGACACAACAGTCCTCCTGCCTCAGCCTCTAGAGTGCTAAGTGCACCATGCCCATTTACCTGGTGGTGAGGAATTCAACCCAGACCCATGAGCTTGCTAGGTGAGGGATTTAACTATTGAGCTATTCCTTGAGTTCCTCAAACCAGGTTTGGAATTTACAAGATTTAAATCATGTCCATTGTCATGTCTGTTGTCAGGCAAGGACCGAAGTTGCACCTGAGATTTAGTGACCTATCTGTTGCAGATGACAGGCAGCTACCATTTAGGGATGGGGTTATTATGTATCTAGAGGAGGGGAATTCATTCATCTGAAAGGATTTATACCTTCAGGCTGCCATAATTTAGATACCCGGGGGACATTTGCACATCCATCCCTATTCTTGAAGAGGAGAATCTTTACCCTGAAGTTGTACTTTCCACTTGGTTGCTGCCTGGAATCCCAGAACCCCAGTGGACTGGCCGAGCTGTCACATACTTGGGGAGGTAAAGAAGCTTTTCACTTTTTGAAAAGCATAACCTTTAAGTTATAAAATGCAGCCTTATCTTTAATATAACCACATTCTGAAGTTTTACTCTAATTCAACAATTCAGAATAATTCTTTTTTTTTTTTTTCTATTGCACTACCTAGAGCTATGTGAAATTGTCTATATTCAGCCTTTTTTGTCTTTTGGAATTGGCACTTTTCCAGGTAATACATGGTAGCCTATTATGACAGTCTGAGCCACACTGCCTGTATCCTCAGGAGATCTAAATGCTTCCACATGCCATTTCAAACTCTCTCAGTGCTTGTCCACCCCAAAAGTAATCATGCCCTGACTCTTCACTTACTGTTCATGCTAGAAATTTTGCAAATCCTTCAAGTTATTTGGGTGGCTGTAATAATCCCATTTATTAATTTCTCTCACAATATACTATTCTTCCTTGAAAAGAATTATCTAAACGTTGGCCCATAGCCTATGTAGAAATAAATGTTTATTAGTTCTCATAGCTTAAAACAGAAAATTGTGACTTAGAAACTTCTAAGTAATGCATCTAAGCATAAACTTGAACAATTTGTACGTGAAATCTAAAGAATGTTACTTGTGCACAATCTTCTGGTGCTCACTGTGTGGATATAATTCCTTTAATATCTCATATGCTTGCTTTACATTATTTTTGTCTTAAGATCTTTGATCATTTTTTTTAGAATGCTAGAAGTTTTCTTAGATAATTGTAGTTCTTTTCACTTTAAAATTGGAGAGTCATTCTTGCAACAGGATCACAAAGACCTATCTGTCACAGTGGGCAAGAAATTCTGTCACCAAGCACATAAATTTAGAGGCCCTGTGTAGCACCAAAAACCAGTTCTAGCTGAGTGTTGGGACATGTATTGATCATCCAAGCACTCTGGGAGGTTAAGGCAAGAGGATCAGAAGCAATTTAATCTTTTGCTGAGTCCCTGTCTCAAAATGTAAGAAAGGATTGAGGATGTAGCTCAGTGCGAAGGCCTTGTGCTCAATCCCCTCACACTGAAAAAAAAAAAAAAATTAGAAATCTGTAAAAAAAAATTCTGCAGAAGACTGCATAACTTATGATAGGTTCAACTGAGAAAAAATAACATTTAAACAGTGTACAGCAATAAATTTCTAGAACTTTAACCTGCAGTGCTTATCACTTTCCATCTGCAAATGTAATGCAAATACTCAGCATGGGAAAATTCTTGCTGTTGTGGTTCTTTACTGTCCATTTGGGCTCAGAGGAAATCCCACTGTGCGGGCAAATAACAGCAGTGAGATACTATGCCCAAATTCTCCAAACCAAAGTTTGTTGCATGCATATAGTCCAGTGTCAGTCAGGCTAACTTCCTCTGTTTCTAAGTTTTGCTACATGTGACCTTCATGGTGTCAAAGGCAGAAAAAGAAAGGAACTTAAGGATTAAGAAATATCTTTATTTACTCAGCCCACTGTGATACTCAAAACTCCAAACTGCAGTCAATTTGTCATATATTTTCATGTGATTCCAATATAAGTAGAAGTCTCTGAAATGTTTGAGAATGGATGGCTATTTGCTGAGTGTTAAATGTCTGTCTCTACTCCTGTACTTAAGACGCTCCCTGATACTGCTCCAATAATTTTGTGTAGTACTATGTAAAAAAAAAAAGCTAATCTAAATAATTTCTTGCGCTTCAAGTGATTGTAAAAACTATTTTTAAATTGTAAACTTATCATAACAGTTGAGCTATAAGGAATCTGTTTTATTTTTTGAAAAAGGCTAGAATGCCAAAATTTTGCATGTCAGCCAAGAACTCTTGCATGTACTATAACAGACCACCTAATGTGAGAGAGGAAGGGTGGCTCCCTTGGGTGCTGGGTGTCTGAGTGACCTTTCAACAAACCCATACACATGTCCACGATTTTACTGTTAAAATTTTCCTGTGTGTTCTCTATTGATAGAGCCCAGAAAAGTTAAGACCTGCAGAGCAAAGACTGCCATCTTTATCTTTTAGCCCTCCCTGTTTAGTTGTGGTAGGTACTAGCTGGGTTTTCCATTCAGTTTGATTGACATGAAATGAAATCTCTAGCTGTCTGCTAGACAGGTGGGTCTAAAGCAGGCCCTTAATCTGTACACATCCAAAATAACTTCTTTTTGTGCAAACCTTGTTCTCCCTTCATTTTCAAGTCTTATTACAGATACAACCAGTCTGGCAATTGTTTGGACTTAATACTTCATTCAGAGTCTGTACTAGAGCTTCCATAATCACCACTGCCTGTTGGCAGCTGTACCAAAATGATTGCCTCACTTAACTTAAACCCAGATGTACCTGTCCCCCAAACGTACTTCTGTAAGTTATGCCACATTACTTTTTCTTATTTCCTTTGTAGTACTTAATGTCTTCTGTCATAATGTCACAGTGATATATAGTTCAAAGTGAATTCCATTGGAATGCAAGCTCTATGAAGACAGGTACTATTTTTGTTAGCTGTGTAACTATCGTAGTGTTTTTAAAAATATTTTGATGAATACTCTAAATGAGTTTTGTATGCTAACTATACTTAAAATGTTTTATTGGCTTTTATGTAATGGATACTACATTTGTCTTCATTCAAATGCACATTAATATATCTTGAGAACAGGAGATGCTTTGTTACACGTGATACACGGGACCTTCCAGATGCTGTGTTGGGCTTATTCTGAAACTCTCCTGCTGCTCTGGGATAGACTTTTAAAAATGTCCATCAAACTTTATAGTTTATGTCAGAGAAAGAAGAGATAGAGGAGAGATTAATTTTTAACAAATATACCAACATGAGAAAATTCAGAAGATAAAAAGGTTTAGCAGCCAGTTAAAGCACTTGCCTAACAAACACTAAGTCAAGTGCTAAATACTCGAGTTCAATTGCCCAGCACCACATAAGCCAGACATGGTGATGCATGTGGGTAATCCCAGAATTCAGGAGGCTGAGACAAGATTGCTGTGAGTCCAAAGCCATCTTGAGTTTCACAATGAGTTTGGGACCAGCCTGGATGGACCACAGGAAAGACCCTGTGTCCAAAAAAAAAAAAAAAAAAAAAAAAAGGAAAGAAAGAAAGAAAGAAAAAGTTTTTAACAGTGACCCGAAGACAGTGATGCAGAGACAGAACTTTTTAAATAATTAGTGGAAGGCATGTTTTATATATGCTTTGTTCCAGGAGCAGAAGCTAAGTACTTTAAAGAAGGTAAAGTATCAGATGAAGTTGAAGTATCAAGAAAAGTTCAAAAATACTTTCCTCTAGCATGCTAAGGCATGAGCCTAAGCATTTATGTTCTCTACATTATAATTTTGAGAGTAATGTTTCCTTTTAAATACAGACTTCAGTGTAACTGCATTCTGTGACTGAATTTCTTGCCGGTAATCACTGAAAACGGGAATGTTTTGTTTTTATTTTTAAGAACTGGTCATCTCCCAAGGTCAAATTTGGAATTCGTGCTGTATGTCACACAGCCTAGTTGTGAGCTGAGGGATTTGCCCTGACGCCTGGGAGGACGCTGACCCCTTTCCTGGCCCGTCATCACGAAGGTTGTCTTTGCAATGATTTAGATTGTAGCATGATGTATTTGATCCCGTGCGGGTACACGAAAAACATAGACAGTTGAGATTCCCCTTGTTCCTTCCAAAAGCAAATGGAACCCAGATGTTCTCAGCTCTTTTGAGGTTAGGGGTCACGCCTCATTCCAAACTGGAGGAGCAGTGTCGCAGACCCCACCACTGCTGGCTGCGGGATACCCAGCGCTCTGTCAGGCCCTTATCTCTACGTATTTTATGGGAAGTCTCAAGAGACACATCCGTGCATTAAAATCTCCTCTTTTCGCTTTTGATCCATCACAATGATCCTGCCTCAGAAAAAAAGCCCTATTTTAGGATTAATTTTTGGTATCTCCCATTATTACATTTTGTAGAATCCTGCTGCTTTGCCTTTCTGGATTTGTCTCAAGTGAAAATAAGGACCTTTCTTTTAATTCCTGAGGGAATATTTAATATGAGGCTATACTGTTATTATTATTAGAATTTAGCTATACCGGTAGAAATGCTTTGGATATGGTCTTCAAATTTGTGTTCCAGGCATTAAAAGCAATTTCTCTCATCTCATCTGAGACCATTTTCTTCTCTAATTTCAGAAACTGCATAGATCTTTACAGCTCCAAAATAAAGTCACTTTTTTTTTTTTTGCTTTTAGATAGAGGATTATCACTTTTGTAGTGCTTCAATAAAATCTTTTTGTTTTTAAATTAGTCTTTACCCACTTTTATTCTAAGGGCACTGATGTGTTTTTCTGTGAAGGTAGGACCAGATTGTCACACCCCTTCGCCCCATCAGGTATAATTTGTTTATTCCAGAAAAAAAATGCGTGGAGCCCTTTTGGCAAATACTATCGAGGGTTCAAGAGTTAGAAGACTTAGACATAGCCCTGGCTCTTCTTGAGTTTAATTTAAAGAGATTGGAATGAAAATGAATCAAATTATAATACATGTATACAGAGTTGGGTATTTAATGTGAAAGAAGACATAAGTCTGCAAGAATAAAACTTACTGAGGAAGTTGCCATTATGTCTGGTAGTTACCTGTGAATTTGCCACACAAGCAAAATAAAAGTCACAGTGTGAGGATACCACAGCATAGGAGAGAGGCGGAAGGACAGAGAGCAAAAGTGTAAAATACGTGGTGATAAAAAAGTTTAGAACATAAAAAGTAGAAAAAAAAAACAATTGTGATTGAACTCAGAAAGCAAGGTAGAGGAGGAAAATGGCACTGGGGACAGACAACGTGGTGCCACGTAGTTCTTGCAATAAGCGAGTAGTTAAATCTTTAAGAATAGAAAGTTGCACTTGGGTTTTAAGCTCAAGCACCTATTAAATTTCCCTGGAAAAATAATCACTGACTACAGTAAGTAGAGTAGATTAAGGGGAAGCTAACTACATATGTGGGAAGTTGATGGAATGATTAGAGAAGTAGCTCCTGACAGTGAAGCAGATTAGGACAGCGAGAAAATGGAAGAGAAAGGTGGACATGGAAGCCATTTGAAAGGGAACTTTGTTGAATTGCTGATTATTTTGCTTCGAGGAGAGAGAGAAATCACAGGGTGTGGTATAAATGTCTCTGTGTTAAAAATTCTTCTTTGGAAATCCTAACATCAAGGCGATGCTATTAGGACATACGATCTTGGAGAAATGACTGGTCTGGGAGAACAGAGTCCTCAGGGTGGCAATGAGCTCCCTTACAACAAGACTCCAGAAGGGGCTAGTGCCTTCTACCATGTGAGGCCACAGTCTATGGCATTTTGTTTTAGCGATGCGAACACAGGAAGCACGTGGTATCAGGAACAGGTCCCAGGTTTTTGAGTTATGGAATTAAAACAGAAAATTCCCTAAAATGAAAATCACTGCAAGAGGACCAGTAAATGAGGAGATTAATTTTCTCCTATATTTATGACAACTGGAGTTTTTGAGAATTGATGTCAATATATAAATGAATTTGCCACTTTTAGCCTCCAAGGATAAGTCAGGGTTAGAAATATAATTATTGTAGCATCATGAATCAAGAGAGAATATATTTTTGTGCGTATAGAAGAAACTCTCTAGGAAAATAACATAGAATGACCAAAAAAATGAATCTAGACTGAGTGTTAAGGAAGAAACCCAACATGCACTGTGTCCAGTAAGAGCCACTGCAGGGAGCCTGAAGGTACTTCCAATAATTCACTTGAGGTTAAGCTTTCTGTTTAACTCCAGTAAATATGGCTGGTACTAAAAACTCAGAAACAATAAATACTGGGGAGACTGTGGAGAAAAAGGAAGCCTCGTGCATTGCTGGTGGGATTGTAAACTGGCATAATCACTATGGAAGCAGTATGGAGATTCCTCAAACAGATTGAAAATAAATACTCCATTTGATCCAGCTGTACCTCTTTTTAATTTCTTCCCAAAAGGATTAAAGAGTGGTACATGCCAATCTATATTTATAGCAGCACAATTTATAATTGCCAAGTTTTGGAACAAGCCAATATGTCCAACAGCAGAACAATGGACAAGATGTGGTATATTTGCACAATAACAGAACTTATTTGCTGTAAAAATAAAGGTTAAATTTGAGTCCTTGCTAGGAAGATATGCCTTGAGACAATTGTGCTTATTGAAATGAATCAAGAATTGAAGGTTAAATGTTGTATGGCTTCTCTAATATAAGAATACCATACTATAAAAGAGAGACGGAAGACAGACATTTTATGGAGATTTGAGTGGGTATAAAGGGTTGGGAAGGGGAAAAAGATGTGAAATGTAAATTAGAAAAAAATCTATGCCAGTTTTCAGTATTTATCCATCTACCTATCTATGTACCTATCATCTATCTAAGCAAATAGTCATATTTTTATATAAAGTTTTAAGTAGCTCTCTAAATTCTTCACCATATGTCTTCATTTAATTTTCGAAAAGCATCTTTTCTATATCCTGCTCATATCTTCTCCGCATCAAGTTTTATTTATTGAAATATATTTTAGACATAATGGCAATTGAACTGTTTGTTAACTTAATTAGTATCATGAGCAGTATCTCTCTCAGGCTTATCATAATTCCATATAATCCAGCAATGGCAGGCCATGGGGGTTTCCACTGAAGAACCTTCAGAGATCCCAGCTTCTTCCAGCATGTGGATTCTTTCTACTCAACCTTAGTGGAGTCCTCTATCAAGCGAGTGGTAAAAAATTGGCACATGGAGTCACATAGCAGGTTTTGATGGTATTATCTTGAAGGTAATCTAAATTTCTGCCAATTTTTTTGTTGACAAAGTTTGACAACATGGCCACCCAAGTATAAGAGAACCTGAGAAATGGGGTCACACTGGAGGTGCAGGAGGAAAAGCAAACACGTTTTGATGACCCCAAAGTATAATTTTTCCTAAGATATGGTGTCATATAACAAAAGGGTAGTTGTTTGTTTTTATTTTTTTAAAGTTGCAGTCTTACTTTTATGGAAATTATTAAGGAGTTTAGTCTGTCACATAAAAGTATGCATGTGAGGTCTATCTTACGGAAAAAAATAGGAGTAAAAGCAAATACTCAACTCAGTTCTCTAGGAACTATTTTACTTCAGAATCTCAAATAATACCCTGGGTATCTCTTGAAATTAGCCCAGGTTCTTTGGAAATAAACAGACGGAAATAAAATTAAACATTAGGTTCCATTTACTTGAGAGTCGTGTGCTTCCCTGATGAGTCCATGGGAGGCATCTGCTAAGCAGCCAGGAGTGGAATTCCACAGCAGCTTTGACATTTCCCAAGCCAACCATCCAGTCTTACTTGCCTACCACCAGGGCTCTCAAAATTATGTAAATCTAACCACCAGAAGCAAGCATTCTGTGTGGCTGAAAACTTACCTCCTAAGCACAGCAGTGGAGCAATGGAGAACTGCACCACACAGAGCTCTGTTAAGCAGATGCGGATGCCCTGCGGTATGTTCCTCCAGTTCCTACCCTGATGTACCACAACAGAAGTTACAGTGCATCTTCCTTCATTACACATTTTTTTATCACTAAAGCTTTTCCATGCCCATGATCCGTAATAATTACCGATGGTTGGGCCAGCTATTGTGTGAGACCTTGGCAAATACAGATGTGTTTAATTGCTTGGAGTCACTCTTCCTCTCAAGTTATTTCTATTCGAATGCTTTCGCTGTGATTAATTTAAGCACATTTTCATGATGAGAAAGAGAAGTATGTCAATTAATTTTCTTTAAACAGTCATAAATATTTGGAAAATAAGGCTGTAACTTTAGCATGTTTGTGATCAGGATTAGCTATGCTTCTATAGAAGAAAAAATTGGAGAGAGGAAACTGGGCCAGGAAGTTAAAGTCTACAGGAGATTGTGGAAGTCTTGATGGGCAAATGCCTTAACATTGATCTTTCATATGGGTGTGAGGAGCTGTCAGGAAGATCTGTTGACTCGTGTGGCTAGGGATGAAGGTTGCAAATTCTTTTTTCCTCGACATAAGGTCTTACGGAAATATAGCTGGGATAGTTTTGGAAGACACATTAGGAGAGAGAAAACTTATTTTCTGAGATTTGATATACAGACATACTAGATTCAATTTCTGACTTCTGAGTTGTATACAGGTTTATTGAAACTGTTCAAGACAAACACATGTAATTGGAGGCTGGACAGATAAATCTAAGGGTGGGAAATAGCCGTGACTCAAAAGAGCTTAGACATCTTGTTGTCCAGGAAAACACAGAAGTTACGCATCTTTCATGTTCCTGTAGTATGAAAAGAAATCTCAATAGTCAAAACCTGACTCCTTTATACTGGCCAGGAATACGCTATTTCAGAGATAATTTTACAAGCTGAGAACTCCCTATATCCTTCGAGGTAGAGTGGGAATCTGGAGATGTCTGGAGGAAGCTCAGTCACAATTTACAATAATCTGGAGCTCAGAGAATTTATTAGCCCCTTTTCATCTAACAGGTGTATGATACAGTGTCAATTCTCAATATAGGGGTTAAGGGCATTGCCTAACTGTTAATGTTTAACCAGCATCCTGTACTTATAGGTTTAGGGATTAAAAAGTAAAGGGTAAGCATCTCTTTCTTTCCTCAAGAAAGACAGTTAACTCTTCCCATAGTATATGTTATTTGTCCAAATACTAACTGTTCCCTAATTACTTGAATATTTGCTGTAATGTTGACAGACATTAATGTGTTAAGAATTATATCCCAAAATGTTGGTATGCAATGGCTGAAAAAAGAAAGATGTTTTAAAATAGTAAAATATCCTTGCAATGTTAGGTTATAAATTTTCAAACAACAGTGAAAATAATATCTTTGTATTGTTTTAACTTTTATAAATATGTAATGATGTAGCTCCCATGACAACTGATTCCTTAGGCCATTATTATGATTACTGTCACTGCTGAAATAAGACAATGTTAAGAGTTAAGAAAAATATCACTTAAAATAGTTTCTGCTTTTAATTTTTGCCTTTTAAATAGCATTTATCAATGAACACTTGAGTAGTTATCAAGTGTTGGGCCAAATTAAAATATACAAGTAATGTATAGATGTAAGTAGTAAAACTTTCTTTTTAAAATTTTTCATTATAACAACAACAACAAAAGTCAAAAACAATGGACTGCAGGTTGGACATACTAATTTAAGACCCAGCGGAGGAAGGCTTGAATGCTAATCTCAAGGTTGAATTTACTCCTAACAGACACAGTGTCAACGATGGTAAATCTGAGTGTGAGATACCAGTCAGTATACAGCCTCTTAGCAAGTAAACCTTTGAGTTCTCTGAACAGCCCTTTGAGCCAGTTGTTTATAGCTGTGCCTTGTATAATGTTACATCTTTTTATTTGTATTGTGACATTAGACAGGTGAGTGATCTCAGTTGATTTACGTTTTCCAAAGTTTGCTCTGAGACTTTAAAAGAGAAGTGATACAGAAGACAGAAAGGCTCTTTAGACAATTCCAGCAGAAGAAACACCTAGGAGAAGATAAGACCACAGCTAAGGTTCCGGCACTGCGCCTGATGAGGGGTTGATGGAGGGAGAGCTGATGTGTTGAGGTCATGCTTCGAATCACAGAAGAAAGGAAACAATGTTCTAATCCTGAAACTATAAATTACGAACACTCCTGCCCGCATGGCGACCCCCCCGCCCCCCCCTGGATCCGCTACAACTTGGCGTTCTTTGGACCTCTCATCCTTTAATGTTTATATGCCTGGTGTTGTTTTCATCTTACCTAATGCCCTAGGCTGTGAATAACAGTTCTTGGAAAACTTTGCCCTTTCCCTGTACTACTTTGTCCTTACCTGGAAGACCCTTCCTGAGTGAAATGTGGGCTGCTTGGAATTCCTACACAAAATTATAAAACAATATGAAGTGGAGATGATGCAAATGTCACTATTCCACTCGCTCTCCTTCATGTATGAACCCTGTGTGTTGTCTGAGGTAATTCATAGATCTCCACATGGACCTTACCAGATAATAATTGTTTTCCCTAAACAATATTTTTCTGTTCTGGACTTTTTGGAGCATATTAAAGTCCCCTCAAGCTTTTAATTTATTTCCAGTATTTTTATTTTCCTTCAGTTAGTGCCCTAACTCTATTTCTCTCTACCAGTCAAGCTATGGAATCCCCATGGTTACACTCATGTCGTCCAGGCCCAGACCCTCATTCCTATCATTTTAGTGTTTGTGTTATGGCTTGATAAGGCTGTCCCTGAAAATACATGTATTGTAGCCTTGGTTTCCAATGCAGCAGTGTTCAGAGGTGGGTGTATTGGAATTGGAGGAGGATGAGTGCTAAATTCACTAGCTCCGTGGGCTTCTTAGGAGGCAGGGCCCGAATGGTAACAGGTCATTACTGGGAGGGGGAAAAGTAGGGGAAAGTGCTGGAGGGCTCTATTTTGTCAATGGTCTGTTCCTTGATGACTCTCTTACCTTTTCTAATTCCTGGTTTCCACGAGGTGGGCTTTCTTCTGCAGTGCTCTTCCATTATGTTTCTTTCTTCCCGCAGTCTAAAGTAATAGAGTCAGTAGGCGACAACTAAAATCTCTGATACTGTGGGCCAAGGAAAGTGAATCTTTCCTTCCCTAAGTTGTTCTTCTCAGGTTGCTTGGTTACCCTCACATCAAAGCTGATTAACACAATTTGGTGTTCTGGATTATCACTTGTTTGAGTCCTCTCAAATAGACTGAGGACTGAACTCTCATACCCATCAAGATGGCCGTGTCATGGAGTTCCCACGTGGCCTCAGATGTCAGGGTGTGGTGAGGGATCATGTTGCTTTCAGAGTTAATACTTGGTAACCAAGTGCCAGGTCTAACTGGGCTTTTGATTTTCGTGTTTCTTGAGTCACTTCAGTAAATAAAATAAATAAATTGAAATGTCAAAGATAAGCAGTAGCATTTGTTTGCAACTTGATTGACAACAAACGTAGTTAATAAGGACATTTTCTAGACGACCCCTTTGGTAAAGCAAGGAAAACTCTTTCCTTTGTTCTTTCCTTCACTGAGGTACAGTTGACAAATATGAATTGTAAATGTTTGAGGTATGGTTCCTTATACTTTGACAAATTAATGTATAGTGAATGACCGTCACACTTAAGCTCTTGAGGTAATTCATATACCAGATGTCTCTATAATTTTCCTTCTTAATGTGATGGTAAGAACACTTAGCAAACTTAAAGTACATGATATCTTCAAGAAGTCATTTTCCTAATGTTGTTTTCATATGTTCTGACTTACTCTTTTCTATAAGGATTGCCTTTTTTCCCTGATTAAAGGAAATGGCATCGCTTCTACTCAAGAATTCTGCACGTAAATTTTGGCCTCTACCATTAATTTCAGAGCAGATTTAATTCTTACACATCTTCAGTCCCCACATTTTCAGTTTTAGTCATTTCATCATTCAACCTGGTGTAAACAGTCTATCAGGTCTCTAACAAGAGAACAATGACACACACAAAAAAAAATGGAAATCTATACTCAGAACAAGTCTTATATCAATTCTTTCTGATTAATTCTCCCTCGGTTTCAATGTCTAACTCATCCTGACTGAATCAATCAAAAAGCTATTACTTCCATACTTGGAAGTGTTGCTTTCAAAATCAATAAAAACACAGCTCATTTTTAATATGCAGTATATTACAAGAGTGAAAATCCCCATTTACTTGAGGTAGAAATTTAAAAGAAAAAAAAAGTACAGTAGTTGGAAACTCTTATTGGAAGTATATACATGTGTATTTAAAACTCATCTCAGGCTTTAGATTTCATCTCAGGTCCGTCATTAATAACACACACACACACACACACACACACGCGCGCATGAATTTACATCTGTACATGAAGGCATATAATGAAAAACAATGAATTGTTGCTTTATGACAAGTTCTTCATCTTATGTCTGAATTACTGACCATGAGTCACCTGATCTTTAATCGAGTCTTAGCTACTGTTGATAGTTGTACATTGTAAGTTGCAATAGTCATCCAGATATAGCTCCTAAAGAGCCGTGATGAGATTCTTCATTGAGACATTGAGCACATGTAGCTGCATAACTGTTAAGTGAGCATCTTTCATTGAGGAGCATTTACAAGCTCTGCTTCCTATTTAAGAATGATTAATTGGATTGAACATTTGTATGAGGGGATATCTATTTTCTGACACCATATAATCACATTGCTTATCTGCACTTTTACCATAATTATGTATGCTTATAATAGTGAATTTGAGATAAAGATTAAAATCAACTTATGTGTGTGATTCATTTATGCTTCTTGGTTTATTCCATTTGAAAATGTATCATGCTGGTATGAAATGTATAATTATGCATGAAACAAATTGTCTGCTCTCAAGAATGCCTGGTATCAGATTATGTCACCTACACGAGTCTTGTATTGTGTAATGTGCCTTACTATTTGACATTTTTGACAAAAGTTAACAAAACTTTAGTATTTCCCCGAAGTCTTCTTTACTGACCGTACATGAACTTTCTGTATTTGTTAATAATGTGGTCATGGAAGAGAAGCCTTAGACCACGAGTAGTTGACAGCTCTCAGTGTATGTGTTTGGGATAAGATAAAACAGAGTTTGGTACAGGGGTGATGGATGAGTTTTTCCTGAGTGATGGATAGCTGCTCATTCTGATAATGACATTTCATATTTCAACCATTTTTGATAAGGGTGATCACAAGATGTTGCTGATTTAATTTCTGTGAAGTAACTGCAGTGAAAGTGAGACAGTGACACCTGTGTGAAGTTTTTGCTAATACAAATTTTCCTCTCTTTGGAGTAGGATGGATTATTTTGCTCATGGTGGCACCTATTCATGTGAGTCCTTTGCTGTCAGCTTTCTTGTTCTGTTAACTCTTTCTATTCTGTATTAGCTGAAACAGAAACTTACACACTTGATTTTTCTGTGCTATGGAAAAATTGATGACTCTAACCCCACATTCCTTCTTTTAAAGTCACGATACAATAATTTTTTTTTTTTTAAGAAAATGAGGTAGGTTTCTGGTGCTCCGAGGAGGATGAATTCTCTGTTCACATATACCATTAAATTCATTTTTACCATTGGTGAAGTTTAAACTTGAAAACTACAATACATTAATACAATTTTAAGTTCCTGTATCATGTACCCTTTGATGTATTGAACTCTGAGAGTCATTTGAATTTTTTATTATTGCATAAGTTTTGATTTGTATGCTTTTAAGTCACTACTGCCTTCTCCATGTTCAATATTGTTCAAATTATGACTTTCAAATGTAGTTTTTCAATGAAAAACTACAATAAACAAAAAACAAGAATCTGAAAAATAACAAAAGTAGGAAGGCTATGAATGCTAGTCAGCATCTGGAGTGGCAGGCTGCACTGAACCTTTGTGTTACCCTCAGGCAGAGAAACAGGACACAAAACAAAACCAGTAAGGGCACCAAAACACTAAAAATAAACATCATAATAGAAACAATCGAAGCACAAGTTTGAATTAGAAAGGTAAAATTACCAGAAGGATAACATACAGGATATAAAAATAAAAACATTTATAAAAGAAAAACAAGATAGCCAAATATAGATTGATAAATTGCTTAGTTGCATTTGTCTGATATAACTTGTGAGCTCTTGCTTTTAAATACCTTTGGTTATAGTGCATTTATGATATAGCGTAGAAGTGAATATTGCTTCTAAAATTATTAAAATTTTTTTCAGCAGTGGAAATTAAACCTAGGACCTTCATATTGAACCATGTCCCAGTCCATTGAAAAAAATATTTATTTATTTATTAATTTTGAGACAGGGTCTTGCTCTGTAGCCCAGATTAGTCCTGGACTCACTATGTAGTCCAGGCTGGCTTGGATTCACAGCAATTCTCCTGAGCGCTGGGATTACATTCGTGCAACACGACGCCCAGCTTTTGCGGTGCTGAGGACTCGAGCTCAGGGCCATGCGCTTGCTGCGCAAGCATTTTAAGCACTGTGCCATTCCTCCCACCCCCCTAAATTTTTAATTTTGGGACAGGATCATGATAAGTTACCCATGCGGGGATCAAACTTGAGATCCTCCTGCCTCAGGCTCCCAGAAGCTGGGATTACATGACATTATCGCCATGCCTGGCTAATTATATAATAGTTTATATTATTAAAACCATTTTAATTACTAGAGCAGCTATATTTTCCAGTTATGATTCTTTTAATTTTACCTGCATTTAAATTTCTCCCCTTTATTTTGAAAGTATCCAATAATTTTCCACTATGAATAGAAATAAAATTAAACTCTGCTATTCCAAATTTCTCTACTCCTCCTGTACTATTTGATTTTTATAATGAAATACTTCTTACTATTTACCTTTGTGTTCTTTATTGCATTTCTTTATTCACATTACTATGCATGAATTGTGAATTTTAAAAATAACCAGTTTAGTCATTAATACGAGCAGGTCTCCACTTCAAAAATTTTGCTTTCATACTTGTAATTTTTATAGTTAGATTATTTGTGCATTGTCAGAATTATCAATAAAATTCATTTGTGCACTTTCTACGCCATATTTCACTTAAAGTTATGGGTAAATGATTTGGTGCTCAGTTCTTTTTTCATGTTGCTTAGGACTAGAGAGGCGGGCATTTGCCCTGTCTGTGATCTGTGGAGGATCCTGCTGTGAGCAGCACTCCCTGGCTAGCAGGCCTTTGTGGAGTAGTGTTGTGGCCATAGGTACGGTGTGAGCATACCCAAAGCTACTAAGTTACCCTCTTCTTCGGGATTAACCAGTAGGCAATGCCTCCATCTCCTGGTGTTAACTTTTGCTTTGGGAAAAACTAAAGCCAAATTGGTTTTCATTTCTTATGTCTAAATAATCTAAATTTTTACCTAAGTTTCCAAATAATGCTTTCTGACTTTTTCAAGTCTAATTTATATACTATTTATATATTTTACATGCTATGTTGTACTTAGACTTTATATAGATTGCACTTTTTTTTCTTTTTTCTTATGATCAAGTCTTCGTCTGTATTCTGGGCCAGTCCTGAGCTCCCTGTCCAGTCTGGCCTAACACATACGGCAATCCTTCTGTCTCCACCTCCCAAGTGCCGGAATTAAGGCATGCACCACCATGCCCAGTTATTATGGTTATTATGGTACTGGATAATCGAGCCTAGAGCCCTGTCCTTGCTAGCAGGCACTCAAACCAATAAGCTATGCTCCCAGCCTGGCAAACTCTAAAGTTAGTGTTTCTCACATATGAGGACCTTTTTTATTGTAGAATAATATATCTTTATGTAGAAACAAAGGATGGGGGGGGGGGGGAGGCTTTTACTATCTTGGAAGGGATTCTGAGCGATTTGGCCCAGCATTGAATATTCTTGACCAGCTGAAAGCATGATTTCCTATTACAGAGAAGTACTGAGGCTGCAGGATGTGTCTGTCCAGGTATCATAACTCAAAAGTGCTCTGGTCACTTGCTATTATGACAAACTATTGCCTTGTTTTTTAGAATGTGTTGGAGCCAGGGCTGATTTGCATCCCAGAGCCCAAAGTAGCTTAGGGCAGTTACCGCCTGGTGCTCTGTGCTCCTGTTTGCCACAGATCTACTTCCATAGGATGTACCTCTTACCTCTCAATAGGATTCACTGACTTTCAGAAGTCTTATTTACAAGTATTTATTCCCCGTGGTTTTCTGTCTCTACGCAGGGAGGGGTTGAATACTCGCCCCCTATTATGACTAAACTCTACCTTTTCTGACCCTGGATGGGTCCAAATCTAGATACATTCAATTTGTAGCCTTGATTCCATGTTAGAAGATGGTTCTCTGACACGTAGGCTTTCACTTGTCTGTACTATCCTATTGAATTTCTTGTGCTGAATTTTCAAAAAAATTCTTTCTGGGTCAAAAAGTCTTCTGGTTTGCAAGTGTGGGCTCGTGAAGTTCTGATGATCTACCACTGAGACCTTTCCTCAACTGACGAGGCCTGGATTCCCTCAGATACACTTTGCTCAGTTCAGTGCTGTTTTTTTTTTCCAGCATATGATATAACATGTTGGTAGAAATCTTTTTTTGATGCTTTTGACAAAAATAATTTTACAGTTTTGTGTTGCATTTTCTTTCTGGGAGAAGTAAGATGACTCAGATCTAAGGTGCTACCATAGAACTATAGAAATCTTTGCATAAATTTAAATTATATCAATGCAACATTTAAATTTACGATAACTCCATATGCTTCTACATCTACCTCTTTTCAAAAGTTTAGTTGCCTATTTTGAGTCTTATCTCTGGCACAATTATATATAACAATCACTTTTTAAAAAGTAATAAAATTATCTAGAGCCTTTTTGTGGGGAAGTAATGAAGTCTTATCTCTTCAGCATTTTGGTTTTTGTCCCTGAGTTCTGGGAACCTTTCTCTGATATAAAGTAACCACATGATAGCATCCCTGTCGGATTGCATGTTTCCCCGCAGTCTTGGGAAGTCTGGGGAATGGACAGCAGATGTCACTGTTGGATGGGGTGACCGTTCTGCTAATCCCCACCTCTCCCAGCGGAAAGTGCTTTCTCAGAGTCCAAATCCTGGGCTTACTGATAAAGAGGAGAACAAAATTAAACCCTTGAGTCAGTTGCATAGTTCAACCCGGTACTTGAGGGCATGGGACATAAGCCAGCTTTGCAATTAACAGAACTTTTTCATTTGCAATTGCAGCATTTTCTTAGAGTTTATTCTGCACGATGGAAAATGACTTGTGAAACTAGAATGTGAATTTTTTGTGTCATATTTATGATATTGTTTTCAATTTTTAAACATCTGCTCATACGTAATGCCTTTACAGTTAACATGACATTGGCAACCATTGCCTAAAAATGGGCCATTTTGTATTAAAATGTTGATTTGATCAAGGTCACAGTGCTATAGTTTAATATGTCTCCTTAAAATTCACCTCCTAATGTGGCTTACATAAAATTAGACATTTTCAAGAATCCATAGCTCAATGCTTATTTACACCAAGGATTCAGGTCTTGATACATCTAGTTTGTAGCCTTGATTGTACTTTTTTTTTTAAAGATGCTTCTGTGACACGCAGGCTTTCCCTTGTCTGTACTATCCTGTTGAATTTCTTTTACTGAATTTTCAAAAAATTTCTCTTTCTGGGTCAAGACATCTTCTGGTTTGCACCTATCTCCAACTGGTGCATTTTTCACTAATCGATTATATTTAATTTTGGCTTCCAATTTTTGACTTTAAAATTTATGTCTACTCCAAATATTTTTTATTTTGCTTACCAATCTTTTTCATAAACAATTGAAATATTATGTTATGACATTTCTGTCTTAATTTCATCAACCCTAATAAACTGATACGCTTCTTCCTGTACCATGCACCACAGTAGCAGATGACACTAATGACAGTTGGCTGAGAGTAAGTGGCAGTAAGGGTTCTGAGCTGGGTCGAGGGATGCATGCCTGTGAACCCAGAACTCTGGGATGCTGAAGCCGGAGAATCACAAGTTTGAGCCTAGACTAGACACCGTAGTGACAGTTAGACCTTGTCTTAAAATTAAAAATGTTCATGGTGAAGGCTCAGTCCTCAGTACATACAACAAACACACACTAAATGGAATGCTTTGTTTTTTGGAACACTGCAGCTCTAACTATGTATATTTTATTTTATAAACTTACTATATTTGTGTCACTCTTTTGATCCAGATTCGGTATTTTTATTTTGCTTTTTGGGAGGGAAGGGGGAGAAGTAGCGACTTCACCTGTTTGCATCACTATGCACTCTGCTCAGCTGACAGCAGGCTTTCAATAATTCTTCAAGTAATGAAAAGATGGTGGGATTGATATGAGAGATGTTTACTCCTGACGTTATCAACTTTATGCTGATCATATGCAGCAAGTGACAGAATTAAAAGAGGATATTAGTTAATTTAGAATCTAGGGTAAATATTCTTTCATTAAAAGAATATTTGCTGAATAGCTGCTACATTGTAGGCACTGTTTTGATACACCAACAAATCTCTCTTCTGGAATTTCCTATTTAATTTGAAAAAAAGACTTGGTAAATATTATGATTTTTTTAAACAATATAAAAGTATAAATTATTTTCTAAGTTGGAGCACTTCATTTTTGTAATCCTGGGGAAAAAACTCAGAGCCTTGCATATGTTAGAAAAAGATCTGTACCACTGAACTATATTCTCAGCCATAGATCAGTTTTTAATGATCAACAATACTCTACAAATTCATAAAATATTTGGAAACAGTATTAAGTGGCATTTCAATAATATAACCCTTTATTTAACTTCACAATTTCTCTAGTTATGAGCTTATGTCTGGCCTGCCAACACGATGTAATCGGTCTTATATTTTAATCCATATTGAAAAAAATTACAATATATTGTAGTTATAAAACAGGTTAAATACCAGAAAGAAAAGAAAAGCTGCAAAGATGATAGAAATTGTTCATGCAGTGGCACAGATGTAGTTTTATTATTTATTGTTCATGTATCAGCTATATTTTTTTTCCTTTTTATTCAGTTACTACTATGTAGGAGAGACATATGGTATATCAATGATACAGCTTATTAAGGTGTTTGAGGAAGAAATATTAAGAGTGTGCACCAGATGGTATTTAGTTCCATAATAAGACAGATGATTGCTGGGTGAGGACCAGGCAGGTGCTGCAGCTTTCTCACCTTGTGCTCATGTGGAGCTCATCATGCAAGTGCAAGGGGCATTTTAGATGCCAGTGTTTTTCCTTTGAAAGTCCTTGGTATGGTGCTACTCATTCCTTTGATGCTGACTGACTAACGCGATTGCTTTCACCTGTAAAAACTCATCCAGGGACAGGGGCAGGAAACACATCCATGTGTTCCTGGAACTCAGCAGAAAACCGAACACACACACACACACACACAACTGGTGCCAACTCCATCTTATACCTAGGACTCATGCTCACTTGTCTGTAGTCAAACAATTTTGGTGACTTTTTTTTTACAAGTATTCATGATAAAGAATCAGAGGATTTGTTGAGTTTTTTTGCCAACTAACCATATTTTTACAAACACTAAGATAGTTGATGGCAATAGCATTAGGGAAAACATTAAAGGTATTTCTCCAAAGTTGAGAGAAGAACATAAGCATTAGCTTTATTGGTAGAAAAAGTATGTAATTTGAGCTAAAATGCGTTTTACTTAACAAATGATCGTGTCTCATAATTTTGTTTACCTAAATAAAAATCCATAAAACATATATCTTCCAAGGAAAAATAAAAGCTTCTATGTAAAACCTTTTTCTAATGAAATTCTGTTTGAAGAAGAGCAAAAGAAATTTGTTTTTCTCGAGGGAGAAGGGTTTTCTGCATAAAAATATGACTAAATGGATTATTGAAATAAAAGTATACATATATAGATGAGTGGAAATTAACACCATAAACACTTTGTAGTATGTATGTCATAAACTCAGCTAGATAGTACCATTGCAAAATGTTTTAGTGTATTTTTATCTGCTTACAAGAATAGCTATTTGTATGACCTCGTCTTTCTCTCCTGTGTGTCCATGCATGCACTTAAACACTGTAATGAACACTTAAAATACATTCCTTTTGATTCTTACAGAAATAATCATTGCATATTATCACTATGTTAAACATGGAAAAAAGCTGAGGAACAGTAATGTTGAATAATATCTGTAAGTTTGCAGAGTAGGTAATCTCAAAGCCAGAGTTCGATCTCAGATCTTTGACGTCAAAGACTGAGCTTTACATATCAGACCAAAAGAAAATCAGTAATACTTGGTCTAATGATAACTTATATTTGAGAAACAGTAGCAACAGATTTTTTAAAGAGGTAGAGAAGAGAATATTTTCTAAGTCTAACGGATGGCATGGACGAAGAAGTAGTCTTTGACTTCAGTTCCTGACAGCTGAAGTGGTTTGGTGGCAAAAGACTTACAGAGCAGTGCGTGCAAACTACAGAAAACCTGGGACTAGAACTAATGTTGTGCTGGAAATGTTGGACTCCTTCCGTTGGGAAGTGGGGGAGTTTCCGGAATACATTTTATTTTGTATTTCAGAATTACCTTCTAAGCACCCTAATTTAGCAGATAAATTGGGTCAGTTAGGATTAAAGTTGTTAAACTTTAAAGTATTTGGCTTAGTTCAAGAAAGAGATAATACACTATGCTGGCAGTTGAAAACAGGAAATGAATATTGGAGACCTTAAATTATAGTAAAATCTTAAGATTTTGTTACCGGTTTAATGTAGCTTGAGGAAAATTGAATATACGAAGTTAAATCTAAGATTTATGACTTAAAAGACAGAGTTTTATTAACAGAAAGAAGAAAAACACTAGTAAGCAGGTTTTTGTTTAATATTTTTGATAAGATCATTCAGAATGCTAGGAGTATAAAATTAGAAGTTACGTGGGAAGTGGCTTCTTAATATTTAGTGTTATTACATGGATTTGAAAGTGTAGATGGTTGACAATTTTATTTCTAAGAATTGTCTACTGGAAGTTAATGTAATTCTAAACCAGAGCTGGTTCTTGCTGCGGACGAAGCTCCCTTTGAGGACAGTAGGACAAACTTGCATTTCTGAGAAGACAAAATACAACAGGTAGATTTCTAGTAAAACAGTAAAACCAACCAGAAGCAAAATAATAAAGACAATGTAAGGAGTGAAAAATACTTTCATAATTCTAGAATCCAAATATAAAAGGATCACTTTTTCATGCTGCTAAAATAAAATGCCACAGACTTGGTATAATCGAAATTTTTCATAATTTTTGAGTCTGGAAAGTTCAAGATTGTGATGTTGAAAGGTTTATCATATGATGAGTGAGGGCTGCTGGGCAGTTTATAGAGAATACCTTTTTGCTAATTTCTCTTAAGGTTAAGGAGCCTAGCCAGCTAGTTCTCTGGGATCTGTTATTCTCACCTATAGACCACAGTCCTAGTATCATCACTTTGGGGTTTAAAGCTTATTCATATGAGTTTAGAAGAGGCCAGACAAACATTCAAATCATAATAAAGACAGAAAAAATCTACTTCATGACAATGTTCATGAATAGCTAAAAATCAACACATTAGAAAAATGAAAATCCCTAAATTCAAGACATTATAAATTCTAGACATTATAAATTATCCTACACTTAGTCATAATTAAATTAGTAATTTAAAATCTTTCTGTGGAAAAAAAATTACAGTTCTATATGGCTTTACCAGGAAAGTTTTCCAGATTTTTAGGCATGTCACCATTCCTTTTTCTCCCCCATTTTATTGATATGTATAATTGCAAAATTTAAGGTTTACAATGAAGTTGAGCATTTTGTGCACATACATATCTTGGGACAAAAGGAGAGTGGGAATGTCACCATTCTTATATCAAATGTGCTAGAGATAAGAAAATGAGATTAGTGTCCCTAATACGTTTAAGAAAGCAAGAATATCATTTATATTATGCACAACAAAATGCTGTAAGAAAAATATTATAACCCAACTTCTATGAACATGAATTTCAAAAATCTGAATACAGTAGGCATAATGATAATCCTGTGACGTGATTAAGATGGCAGCAACTCTAGATCTCATTTTGTTTCAGAAATGCAATCTTGGTTTTATATTTCAGCAATAATTGGTGTAGCACATCAAATAAAAATAACAATTAATATAAATATTTCAATAGAAATAGAAAAGGATTCGATAAAATGTAATGTTTTTATGATAAAATTAGGCAGCTAGCAGTAAAATGGACTCCAGTGATGTTTTAACAAGATTTCTTTCTGAAAGAGAAAAAAATTATAGTACAAAAACCATAATTAAAGGCAAAACATTAAACATATTCTCTTGAGACTGGGAATTTAAAAATTGGCATGAAATTACTAAGTTCTATAATTATTGGACAGACAGTAAAATAAGGAAATACAAAAATAATTGTAAAAATTAAGTAGACATAAAAACGACTCTTAATAACAAACGTTAAAATTATGTAAAAATCCCTAAGAAGTCTGAAGGTAAATATGATTTGATTAAATAATTGATTGACTAAAGGTTGTTAGATTTATATTGCATTCCATAATGTTAATGATATAAAGGTTTTCAAATAAATATTTTGAAAGTACAAACAAGATACTGTTAAAATCTATTTAAGATTAACTCCAGAAGAAATAATGTGACTTTTGATTTATATCCTGAGAACTATATGATATTAAAGGGAAATAAATAAATGCAGATCTATACCATCTCTCTGAATTAGAAAACTCAACGTCAGGAAATTGTGTATTTGCCACTAAACATTATAGACTTTCAGTGACATTATACTTGTGTGAAGATTTTTTTGTACTCTTTCCTATAAAAGAGGGAGGAGAGCTGCTAGTCTTGAGATTGAACCCAGGGACTTTGGGTGAAGATATCAGCTGGTCTGTCTTGCGTGGTGGAGGAAGGAGGCAAAGTGTAGAATAAGTAAAATGGGTCTAAGGAAAAAAGGACAGAGAAGGAAAAGTCCCCACTATTCAGATGGGTTGTGGAGTGCGTTGCCCTCACCTGTGTGTTTTCAAATAAGCAGACTTTAAACACTATGGAGAAAGGCAAATATCCAAAATAATCAGTATAAATTTAAGAACAGTATTAGACATTATAGGATATTAAGACTTGTTACAAAACAATATTAAGATATTTTGACTAAAGCAAGAACAAACAACAGAGAACAAACAAGAATATTGATATTCTCCCAAGTAAAAAATGATCACAAGGCAAATGTTTTGAGTAAATTCAGAACATCATGGAAAATGCACAAAACACAATCAAAAATACTCTCATGAAAGAGAACTTCCAGAATTGCTTCGGAAATTGGCAAGAGTAGTGTTATAGATATGTCTGCAGCAAGAGAGACTATTTAGAAAGCAATTCATGCCCATACCATACACCTCTTATAACAAATTTTACTTGAAGTATTCCACAAATCTTTTAATCATACCTTGTGTGTAATTTCATATTCAATTTGTCTGGAATTTCCATTATAAGTTAACACCTGTGAACTAGAATAATGTTCAAAGGAGTTAGTGATATACAAATGTACAGGTGAATATTTTGTTATACATAATGGCCCCAAAATGGAACAGCCAAAGTCTCCATTAGAAGTGATTAAAAATATGGGGAATTCATAAATTGTAACTGCTAATAGAAATAGTGATTATTAATGTGGTACAGGCATTATTTGAAGGCATAAAGAAGTTAAACATAGAGACATTCATTGAAGTCCCACAAGTCTAGAGCAAGCGATCTGAAGAGAACTGGGAATTATAACTAATTTGAAAAATACTATGTATAAGCAATAAAGTACAAAATCATAGAGTTGAATAGTTCCAAGGAAGGACACGTTATGAAGACATAGAAATCCAAATTTCTTGACACTGGGAGCATAGAACTTCCCTAGCATAAAAAGCAAGATGGCAGAACTGACCTGGTTAGGCACATATATGTGCTTTGACTCGTGTGTGCGTGCGTGCGTGTGTGCGTGTGTGTGTTCCATAGCAGGTTTCATTCACATTATTCAGGGAATACATAATGAGACAGTTAACTGAAATATTTGTAACAGAAGGGACAAGTGAATTAAAAATGGAAACATTTCCTTGGGAGGAAGATAAGAGACAACCTGAATGTGCATAGTTGGTTGAATCAGAATGTCAAATGCAGACGAGACACTGCATGGAGCATTTCTCAGAAGTTGAACACAAACGCACTTGAGCAACGTGTGAAGATTTTTAATGATCAAACACTGATTGAGAAATGTTAGGGAAAAAATATATTCTAGATAATCCTAGTATTTAGTGAGAAATATGTGAGCACATATTCGTAGAACAAGGGCAAATGAAAACATACATTATTCTACATATTAGAATTACTCCAAATGGGGAGAAATAAAATGACAAGATGTGAGAATAAATTAATAACAGCAAGAAAATGGACAATGATACTGACAAGCCATGATTGGTTAGGGAATCCTGAGCTCATTCCACTGTACCTTAGATCTAAAAATGAAATTGAACGAAACCAGATGGAATACAGATTATATAAAATATTCCTCATAGAAGAGATAGTAAGGATCACACAAGTTGATTCTTTAAAACTCATCTTGCGTACTGCCTGCTATGTAAGCACTCAATAATGGTTACCTATTAACTCTCATGTATAACTTGCTCAGGTCCACAGGCCCTTCAGGTTTGAAGTCAGATGTAAGGGAGTGCCCTTCTGGATGTGTTTTCACCTTAAATTGCTCAATTATCTGCTTTATTGTGCTATCAGTAAGTGAATGATCACACACACACACACAATATTCCTCTTGGTTCTTGTGTCCTCATTTAACCAAATTTTCCCTTCTTATAAGACACATGTGTACATCATCAGACACATGGGTACATCATCAGACACATGGGTACATCATCAGACACATTGCAAGAACAAAAAGACAACAGTTGCTGAAAGCATAAGGGATTCTATAGTCAAAGTAAATGAACGAAAGGGCTGTAATTCACAAGGGCTAAAATTCATTTAGGCCTGTCCTACCCTACAAAGGGAAATGGTCAACCGGAAAGGGGTATTCAGGCATGGCATTAAACAGCTGAGCATGTCAAAATAATCACTCGCTGGTTATAGAGTTCCGTTCACGACATCGGGCTGGAGCTCTTGCCGTTGCCTGGGATTTTCACTCTTCCTGATAAATTGATTTGTATTTCCTAATATTATGATCATGATCATTTGCATTTCTCTGAAATGCGAATTTGAGCAGAGTAAGTCCAGTGAGTTATAATTCTCAGAATCTTTGATTTAAACATTAAATAATTTAATTTGTAAAGGTTTCCATATGGCAGGAATGCTATTTTTTGCTGTTTATTGGCTCATTAGAATTGAATGTGCACACTAGAAAATAGCAATTTTCTTTATCACTTCCTGAAATTTTAAATAGAAATAAGTAGATAACTGAAAGATGCCTTCCTTGTGCATACATATGAACTGGTGTTTTTTCTCAGTGGTGGGTTATAGAGGGATGTGTTTTCAGGACCTTCAGCTGTCTACAATCAGAGCATAGAACTAAATTAGTAATAAAGACTAACTTTCATTAATTTTTTAGAGTTGAAAAAAATCTGAAAAGTTTAATAAGCTTATGATTGTTATTTCTATATAATGAGGATAGTAAATAATAAAAGAATTTCTTCGTCACTTTTCATGGGTTTGGTTTTATCCAGTGACTCGGAATTTTTTTTATTTCAGGAAATAAGATAGCAAAAATAAAAAAAAAGACATGTTTGCAAAATCTTCTAATTTGAATATTAAACGATTTGAATTGTGTTCATTTGTAGGATTAGGATACATTTTTCCCAAAATACTTCTTTCCCACTTGGCATTGTTTATTGTTTGTTTACTTTGCAAATTAGCAGACAATAGAGAGTCCAATGTTAATTTTCTTGAGATATTTACAGAAAATGCATTCATCCTTTGGCTTATTATATATGATATAAAAGCCATTTTATTTCCAACTGAGACTAGTATTTATCAGGGAAAAAATGGATCAAAAAACCAAAAGTCACTGCTAATTATACATAAGAGAGTAAAATCCAAAAATCTTAAGTTTGAAATTACATTCGAATAAGATAACCTTTTTTCAATATGTTTAAGCCATTCACTTGCTTTTCTGTTTTTATTCTTTGTTTTTATAGTTACAATATTTTTATTTTATCATTATAAAATATGCTTGGAAGTAGGAAATTATGAAAATTATCAAAGAACATATAAAATGACCCATAATTTGAGGTCCATGTTTTTAGAAAGCTTATATTCGTTTTAACTGATAAGTTATCTAACATGTGTAATGTATTTCTTATATTAATTTATCACGAAATGGGCCACACAGGATTTTGAAATTTATAAATGTTTTAAGTACCTTATCGCTTTGTCTACATAGTGTTCCATGTGAGTATTCTGTAATATAACACTAGCAATTAAAATGTATATATAATTTTTTAAATTTAATTTTCACATATAAAAATTTTACTTAAAATTTCTAGAAATATGTGCATTTTAAAACTTTCTTAAGTATTTTATGCCACTTATTGCACCTAAAATTTGTAAAACTGTAGTCTGTCATACTAAGAAGTTCTCTTTTAACCAAATGTTTGCCAAAATTTAAATCTGATTTTTTAAGTTTTTATTGTTTTGACTATTATTACTATAATCCCTATTGAAATTCAGTAATTTTGGTCAGCAATGTACTTCTTACAAACTCCTGTCTAAAGTTTTTCATAGCTATTGACATAATCAATCCATGATAATGTATTTTGATATATTTGAATGCTTTATATTGATGCTACTTTTATCAAATTTTAGAAAGCAAATTTTAAGTTATTTTATGGTTTTTATATAGAGAGTTTTTTCTTTAATGACTTATAGTATCTTGTTAGTTTTGATTGCTTGTATACTTAGAAAAACTTTACCTACTTGCCTTGTACCTCAGTGATACATGCACAAGCATGTTTATGACAGCTAAACTGTGCAAGCAGCCTACATTTCCATCAGCAGATTAATGGATATGGAAAATGTGTATATGCACAATGGAGTATTACTCTGCCTTAAAGAAGTGTAAAATTGAATCATTTGTAGAAAATACATTTACGGTGATTCTGCAATTGTAAGAAAAAATCAAACCCAGAATGTGTGGTTTCTGATATGCAAGAAGCCCAAAATTTATAACACGAGAGAGGGAACCCTACATTTCTGAGTCCCCTTCGAGTGCTGGAACCCTTGACACTTCTCCCTTCTATAATTTTCTTAATAAACTGACTTCTCAAAAAAGAAAAGATACTAAGAAGCAGGGAGCTGATAATGGGACTAATGTGTGGGGAGAGAGAGGAAAGTAAAAGTGAAACTGGGGAAGGGCGCGAGCAGGAATCCCACTCGGGCGTGGTTTTGTGCATCACCTGTGCTAATAAAATTAGTCGCTGTGGGGAAAACTGTTCTCACGTGTGTGGGTGCATGCTTTCCCATGTAAAATTCTCAATCTTCCTATTTTATCCATTTTTCTAGATTAAAGTGTGGTGTATCATATGGTATAAATACCTGAGCATTTACCTCCAACATTTTTTGTATACTTTGAGTATTATTTTCTACCCTCTGCTTTACAAGACAATAATATAATAATATGTTACATGTATATATATATATATATATACCAGTTATTACTAAATTAATATATTTAATTTAGTATATCTATCTATATACACTTATACTAATTCTTGGTAATTTTCATTATTCTTGGTTGTTTCTTTATTTTCCTTCTTTTCTGTGTTCCTTCTGTCTCTCTTCCTGACTCACCCTGCACTTGCCTGGTCCTCTTTCTCCACATCTTTTCTTTCTGCTTTATGTCCTCATCTCTTGCTCTTTTTCTACTTGTTTTCTTTTTTTTTTCTTTTCTCCTTTTTGTTGTTCTTTAAGTTCTTAGATTTTTGACTCATTTTAATTTTTTATCTGCTATATCCTTTGCATCTCTGCCATTATGTCCCCACAAAATAAAGACTGCAAAAATTAACTCAATACGTTAAAAACCTGAAAGTAGTCCTTGAAACTGTAAAACTCATAGACGAAGTTGTGGAAAAATACTTCGGTACTATGGATAATCACAGGTAACAAAAGTAAAAATAAGTGAGAAATAAATCAAACATAACACTTGCATACAACAAAGGAAACCACCAAAAGAAGGGAAAAGCAGCCCACAGAATGGCAGTAATGTTGGTAAACCAGACATAGGGTAGGAGTTGATAGCCACAATATGTGTGACTCACACAAGTTAATAGCAAAGAGCAGTTACTTCAAAAATTAGGCAAAGGACCTGAAGAGACATTTGTCAGTAGATAACACACAGATGGCCCAGAGGGATGCAAAGGGATGCTCAACATCCATCATCTTTAGGAAATGCAAATCTAAATCAGAGATAGTACTACTCCTTTCCGAGTGTTTATTATTCAAAGATTGAGAAATAAATGTTGGTGAGGGTCCTGAGAAAAGACAACCTGTGTGCATTGCTAGTGGCGTTGTAAATTGGTAAAGTCATAATGGTGACCAACAATGTGTCCTATATTTGTGTCAGTATGAGTCAAAATAAGATAATCACCCTAAATGTCCATTAAGGAATGGGCAATTATTTAAAAAAAAGTGATGCAACTGCTGGTGGAAATGTGAACTGTTGTAACTATGGAAAGCAGTATGGAAATCTCTCAAAAGACTAGAAATAAATATCCGGTTTGATCCAGTGATACCTCTTCTGGGAATTTTCCCAAAGGACTTAAAAATATCAAAGATACATGTATACCCGTGTTCACAGCAGTACAACTAACAGTAGCTAAAATTTGGACGACATCAAAACACCCATCACCAGACCAATGGATACACAAATTGTGGTATTTATACAAAATGGAATACTACTCATCTATAAAGACAGATATGGTGCAGGCTTTTGTAGGTAAATGGAGGCAATTTGAAACCGTCACGCTGAGTGAAGTGAGTCATAAGCAGAAGGTGAAATATCGAATGGTTTCTCTGATATGAGAATTATCTCATAGAAATTAATGTGGGAAATGATGGAAACTGGAGGGGTGGGGGAGGGTCGAAGAGAGAGCAGGGAAGGATTTGTAACTTTGCCACAATATGCATGTGCCCAAAATACTTGAGATCAATGTAAACTTTGTTTTGTGCTTATACATATCAATATAACGGGGAAAAGTGATGCAAATATAGCAGAATACCATTTTGCCTAGAAAAAAGAATGGAATCTTGCCAATTATGTTTGTCATTGGCTGTAGGTAGGATAATGAGGAATGGGATGCTTTTTAGCTAGATACACAAATTTTCATTTGTAATATGAATTAGTCCTCATAACATAGCATCATGATTATTATTAACACTACTATATAGTTGAAACTTGATAGTACAGCAATTGGTAACTGTAAAGTGGCAGGTAAAGGTAATAGTAATTTTATGATGCATACATGCAGTGTATCACCCAGTTATTTACTGTAACTGTATTGTTTCTCAATTTTATCTTGCTAAAGCTGGAATGATGAATGAAAAGCCAAAATAGCAGGGGAAATTTTGTGATCATAATGGAAATGCAAATGTTATCAACTAAGATGTATAAGTGCATATACCATGTTTCTGAGAGGGATGAAACAGGCTTCAGAGGTTTATGTGGAATTTCTCTCTATATAATACTGCTTTTCTAATTCAGGACTTTTTCTCCATTATTTAATACACATCAGGGAAATAAAAACAATCCTTTGTAAAAAACATTTTATGCAGTACTATATATTCCTTCAACTTCCAAGTGGAAAAAAAGCAGTTTTAAAAAAATAATTCAATTATTAAAGAAAATGCTTTTGGACACATTCTACTTTTTTCAGCTCATTTCTGTGTCTGGGGGTCTAACATCCAGAAGCATGCACAGGATTACTACTAGTTATGAATGTCATACAGAAAATAAATACGTGTGTGGAGAGGGTGAGTGGCGAGGTACGGGAGGGACACTGCTGCAGAAGACACAGCGAGGACAGGTTTCCTGAGTTGACACTTGACTCGGGACCAGGAGACATATGGGGAAACATCCCATTTCTCTGCTGTGGACACCAAGGCTTTGGTTAGTGAGGCTTTGGCTAGAGCCTGTGGTTCATGGAAGAGAATTTGGCTTTGTTTGACTGTATTAAAGAGGCAATGCAGGGTTTCCAGAGAGAGAGAAAGGCATTACTTAACAAAAATATTTACCTGTGGAATAATACAGAATGTGGCAACATGATTGATTCAGGAAAGTAGCAGGTAAGACATAGTAAAAACTTGGAATGAGTTTATGGCAGGAGAGATGAAGACTTGGAAGATTTATGATCAATTTGAAAAACGTATTGGCAAGCCAGATTGATAAAGTGAACGTGTGGGGTGAAAGAAGTAGGCGAAGGGGCGTCTAAAATATTCTGCTTGAGCTTTCATATGACTGTTTTCACTATTGAATAAGAAGCAACAGAAGGAGAGAGATGTGCGTTTAGGTTAGGGTAAAGATTAGCTCACTGTTATGGTTAAGAAATGGCAGAGTAAGTAGCCAAGCAACCACAGTGTTGAGTGGGAGACGGTGCATTCACCTGTAGGAGACAGAGGTGGGTATAAAAATAATAATTAAGATGATTTGTCTGGGAAAAATGTTCGTCAATATTAAGTAACTATTGAAAGCCACGTGTCTGGGTTTCTGTACTTAACATTACAGGTTAATATGTAAATTGACTATGTTTCAAAATTATATTTTACTGATTCAACTTGTATTTAAAATTAACATCATAGAATGGTTGTATGTGTGTGTGTATTTCCATTTACCAAATGCTCTGATAATAAAAATGGAATAAATGTTTTGGAGTTAGGTTACTGCCTTTCTAGTACTTGACTCATCAACAGTACCCTGCATGAACCTCTGACTGAATTTGAACCCTTTTGAAGAAGACTCACTTCTGAGGGTACTGAGGTGCTTGGGGTCTGGTCTTGAATAACATGATAAACTTCCCCAAACTGCATGAGAAGCTTGTTATATGCTTTAGCCATAGAGAAGCTGAGACATTTTTTCAACATTTATGTGGGAGCTGAAATAAAATAAGTATCAGCCAAATTTCAGCATTTACATTTGTTGTTATGTGTTCTCTACTTACAGAAACATCTATAGGCACACATATGTTAAGACTGTACCCATAGTTTTCACCTTAGGACGGTTCACCTTTGATCCCTATGGTGTGTAATCACAACCATCTTTGCTAAGGCATCAGCGCATGTGACTGTGTTAATGATGATAATGACAAGTCAGTCGTATGATGGTTTATGCCCTTTCAGAAACAACTTTACATTTCACTTTAACCTTCACAGTGAGTCAGATAAAACAGAGCTTTATTACATATGGAGGGCTGAAGCTAAAGGAAAAGAGTAATGACTCTGGGGCCTTGTGTGTTAAGGGCCAGGTAATGGCTGGACAAAAAAATAGCACGTGGAGTTTGGTGCAAAATCATTTTTAAAAAAAATGTACAGCTCTGTGAAACCAAAAGAAATATGCGTTTATTTAAAACTGTAGCATTCTAACTCGAAAGACTTGAAGAATTAATATATATATGATGCCTAAGCTTGGTTCTGCTGATTATGTACTATATTTGTAGGCATCAGACTTTGTCATCTATAAATAATGAAGAAATGCACTTTAGTCATTTATTTAAGTAGCACCTGATAATGACAGATACAGCTCTTATTAAAAGGAAGTGTTAGTGTAAGGTCAGAAACATGTGGATCAAGATATTTCAGTAATTTGTAGGTCTAGTATTTAATCTTGACTCACTGTTTATTTGAGAATGTTTATAGGTTATCATTTTATGTTTCCAGACCTCCTCCAGGTGCTAGAGAGGCAAAGGTAACTCATGAAGACTGTAACAGGTCAGCGTTAGCTCAGTAAGTAAAGGACGCTGAGTGGCTGGAACAGGATCTGTGAGGCAGAAAGGGCATAAGTAGAAGCAAGTGGTCTGAGGGGAGACTGGAAACAGACTAGGGTCTTCTCCTCAGAGGCCCCCTCTTGCTTTGGCTAATCCTAGATATTTAATTCTAAAAACCATGGGAACTAGAGCAGGAACTAGGAAAACAGCTGAATCAAATTGGTGTGTTCGGCACTCACAGGGCCGGTGATATGAGGATCAGATGATAGAAGCCAGAGACACATAGGTCATCTGGGAGGCTGTAGAGAAAGCATTGCAGGACAGTGGGGCAATATGCGTAACAGAAAATGCCCAATCTCTTAAACTAATTAATTCCAGCTCCAAGAAATGATCCCAGTAGGGTGCTTCGGTATGAGAGGGGAGTTCAGTATCATTTGAAACAACAAAAACCTATTGAAATATTTAAAATTGAGTTTCTAGCTTCATCATGAGATCAGTGTATTCCTGCCAGCCATTCTTTCATTTTTCCACTAGAGAGAACCAAATATTTTATTCTTCACTTTCAGTTATAATAATAGTCTCATAAGGATTTTGTAGGCCGCCATGATGCTATTATCAGATCTTTTCTGCAGATAAGCATGCCTCAATAGTGTTGTTGGAATAATTTCATTTCTTTCACCTGAGCAAAATATTTATCTTTCGTAATTCAATTCTGGTCTGGCCCTTTCTTTGGTCTTCATGCTGTGATAAAGTCAAATATGTATTACTTTAGATTCTGTAGTTGAAAACAGTCTACAAGAATCTAGATTCTATAGTTGAAAGGAACGTTGATTTGATTGGCAAATACTATTCTATCAGCTACCATCTTTGTTTTCATTTCAACATCCTGTTTTGTGCATATTAACAATTTGTAAATTGACTTTGTGACTAAATTATTACCTGTGTTTCAGTAATATGTGTGGATTAATTTGGCGCACTTATGAAAGAGCATACGAGGTACTTTAATGAATAGGATGGAATACTTCATTTGTCACCTTGAAAATAACTTGATGCCAGGCAATGACATCGGTTTGAACTTCTGGTGAGAGGTTTTTTTTTGCCTAAACTGCCAATGGTCCTCTTGGCTATACAGAGAACCTCCCTCCAGTCTACTCCAGGATGAAGTACTATGAGCACCTTTGTGTAGACATTCTCCATGTATAATGTGCATTTTGAATTTATGATTAAGTTATTTTCATTTTCATGAGAATACTTCCTCTTAGCTACCTTTTCAGGTGGAATTAAGTTATTTAGTTGTGGTTTTAATTTGCAATTTCCTGGTAACTAAGTGTGTCTTAGTCATTAGAACCCTCTTTTATAAAATACTGTTTCAATGTTGTCTACACTATTTTGTTGTAAAAGGCCTGTAAGTCATTTTGAATTTGTTCAATTCTATTTATCTTTGCAGCACTGACTTGGAAATATTTCTGCTGACAGAGAACATATCCTCTATGATTTTTATAAGTTGACATTTTTGAGGTTTTATTTAGGAAGGAAAATATGGTATGTTGGTAAATATTCAAATATACACTAAAGGAATGTGTGCCTACATTAGTTTTGTTATAAAGGTTAAAGAAGCTAAATTAGAAAATTATACACTATGTATTATCTGTCATTAATGATATTTTATGTGTTTTTCTAGTTATAAAGGTGCACTTACATATAGTTATCTTAATGTTTTTGTTTCTGTTCTCTTTTGACAACTTTTCTTCATATTATAATAAAGAGACCAACTTACTCCATTTCAGAGCCTATCTCTAAGTCTGCTTTGAGTGATTTTGACATACCCACTTTCCTATATGGATGTACTCCTGGTACGGTTTTTGTTTATTTCTATACATCCTGAGGTTCTACATGGTGATGGTTGTTTGTATAATATATTGCATATTTTACACTGGTATGTCAATCCTTTAAATTCTGAAAAATATTGTTTAAATCAAAAGTCAAATACTATGTTTGAATCAAAAGTCTTTATCTTGCTATCTTTTCCTATCACATCTATGATTTGTATCGTACATATATCCGCTTTTGCTACTTTTAAATAGTCTATAGTTGATTTTGTTCTTTGTAGATTTTCAATTGCATATTTTTATCTTAGTTTTGTAGTAATGCTTGTTTTCAACCTGCATTCTTGGGCTGGAGGAATGGTTCAGTGGTTAAAAGGGCTTGCCTAGCCAAGCACTAAGTCAAGCTCTAGGTAACATTTGATTCACCATACCACATAAGCTTGGTGTGGAGGTGCCCACCTGTAATCCCCATACTTGGGGAGGCAGAGACAGGAGGATTAGGGTGAGCTGAAGGCCTGGGCTACAGAGCGAGATCCTCTCTCAAAAAAAGAACCCATTCTTTTTAATGCATTCTTGATGTATTATAGCTAATTTTAAAATAGCACTTTTGCTGCTTCTCAAACTTTCTATTATTTAACTTCACTTTCTCATCCCTCCAGCCTTTTGTGCTATTTTGTTATGTATTTTATTTCTACATATGCTATAAACCCTACAGGGGAAGCACAGCTTGCAATGACTAAAAAAAGCACACAGCATAACTTCTTCATGATAAGTTAGTAAAGTTGCATTCTGAAAATTCTTAGGAGCTACATTCAGAAGTACGAAAACAAAAATGCGCACCAGAATCACTTTCAACGCGGCTCCAGTGTGATGATTCCTTTAGATGAAGTACATTCACTCGCGTTCTGCCTTCGGCTTTGGCTGCTTCCGACTCTCAGCCTTATATTTTCATTCAACCATGTGGTTCCTTTAAATTTAGAATCTTGTTCTGCTCTCCAGGAAGGTTTACCTGACTCCACCCACGCGCGCCTCACACTAGTTCTCTTATCTTGCTTCTCAAGCTTTGCATCATCCTTACGTAAACGTGTACGATTTTCCTCAGTAGGAGTTTGTTCTGTGAGGTCAGGTCCCAGGTAAACTACATTCATGTATTCTCAGTAACGTCCATCGCAATGCTGTATATAGATGGCAGTGCGAAATCATCGATTGACACACAGCAACAGCTCCATCCAGATCCAGACATTAGTTGAAACGTTGGTGTGGCTCCGGCCTTTTTAAGCCAAAGCTAATTTTCCATACTGCTTTGTCAATGGATTCTGGTGTAGACACAAGGTGACTGTAGCCAAATGCTTCATTAGGCAATATGGTTTGTGTGCCAGGGGCAATATATCAGGGATTAATTGTCAGCCTGTAAGCAAATTAGGTAGCAATCAAGGTTACACAAAATTACAATGTTTAATAATAAATGTTAGCTGGGAAGTCATAAATGAGCTGATAATCAGGTGGGAAGACATGAGGGCAAAGGAATGGATTTCCTTAAACAGCTTTTATACCTAACAGAATTTTAATAAGATACGACTCCCCCACCCTTCCTGTTCAATGAAATTCTGCTGAAAATAATGAAACCTGCAAAGGTTCTTGCTGCAGTTCTGAAGACACCCGGGGGGCCCAGCGGGATGCCCACGTAGGCTTCTTACCTGCCTCTCCTACTATTTACAAACATAATTAAAATGAAAATGAATATGCTGCTTGACTGCTACTGTAACAGCAAAGACTGTGAGGGGAATATTGTTTTAGTTTGTCTGTCAGGGTGACCTTTGTAAATTTCACTGTTGCTGGAAAACCAGGCCTATTAAACAATATTCTCATTTCTTTAAGAAATATTTAGTGTCACAGAGGCTCCTTTTCAATATTCCTGGAGACATACTCCTTTTTTGATGTGCTTTACTTTGCTTTTAATTTTTTTTCTTATTTGTAAATTTCTCTAACTTTTCTGTGGCTACTTTATAACAAAGGCAGATGAATAAAAACAAGAGATTGAGCTTAATTTCCCAGTAATCACTGAGTCATTGTTTAGTTGTTCTATGCAACCAGATCGAATCACTCATTTTTAAAGTTTTTCTTCACAGGCCTAAAAGCTCTTAGGTGCGTGTTTTTAATTTGTTTGTTCTGCTAGCATTTGAAAGAGAGGCAAAAACCTTCACATTTCAACCCAAGATCAATCGTTGGGTTTTCTCTAAAATAAACATTATAGAGACATCATCTTTTCTAACAGATGTAATGAACATTTAGCTTAGAATTTGTGAGTGTTCCTGTGTGTGAGGAAGTCAGAAGTTCAAGGAGAGACAGTGAAAACTCAGAATTCTTCAAGCCTCCTGTTCATACTGGGCTGCTGCATTGGCTTTCTCCAAAGATCTCTCCGTAATGGACAAGTCAGAAAGCCTCGCAGTTGCATACCTTTGTTTCAAAGACTACATGTTTATCTTTGAAAAGGGCCTTCGGACACTCCTAAGCTATTGACTGCACAAGATTCTAAACAACCAGGTTATCTGATTTCTCCCACAAAAGCTGATTAGGAGCAGCAGATTGAAAGCGGACCCTGAGCAGAACAGGAGCAGGCGTATGGATAGACTAGCTGTCCACATCCTGACCCTCTGGAACACCACTGCGTACTCCCGGGTACAGCGTAGAACTCTTAATGAGAGTTATGCTTGAGACTGGAGTTGTCTTAGGAGGCTGAACATATAGTCAATAAGCCAGGCAAACGAGGGTTTAGGAGATATAAACTGTTTGTTTTTTAGAAATCCATTACATAAAATATTCTGATGATACTTAACTCCTTTTTTTTTTTTTTGCTCTGTTAGTCTCCACTAAAACCTCAGTAGTAGAGTTGTTTACAATACTTGCAGAAATCTCCCTTTTGAGATCTCAATAGCAAACACAAGGTAATTGAAGTTCATGTAACAGTAAGAAGAAAAGCAAAGATTAAGTCAAGGCTCCCGGAACCTGGTCATGCCTCTTCCCTCGGCTTCTGCATGGCCTCCGCTGAGGAGCTTACACAGTGTAGCTCAGATGCCCCAGGACTTTCCTGCTGTGTGTCCAGGCAGGCGTAGAAGACGGGTTTCTCAGTGGGTTCTTCTAGTATTAACAGGTTAAAAACAATTGTTTGAAGAAAATGATATGTTAATTTGGCTATTCTTTGCACTCTGTAGACTTCTGTTTTTACACATCATGTGTGAATTCTTTTAATCCATGTATGTAGCATGAATGTGATTGTCCACATGTACCACAGCATTGAAACCAAAAGAAACCGAATAGATGCTACCTGCATGAGGACTATATCATTTTTATATAAGAAACTCATACTGACAAGTGAATTGGGACTTTAAACTGTGTCACTGAACATTAAGATGCATTTTTAATGACGATATGATTATTGTTTTGGTAAAAGCTCTTAAATTCAAGGATTACTTATGGATTAAACTTCTTTGAGTACCTGTTATGTGGTAGGTACGGGAAATGAAAGAAAATATAAAAGGCCTGTCATCTCATAGTTTTAATACATAGTGTGCTGGTTCATTAAGCAAGTGTTACTAACAATTATCATTAACATACTATGCAATTATCACTATAAAAATTATCAGTGTACCATCATAAATACTGCATAATTATTAATGGTATACTTTATGAACATAAAATTAATGTTAATATTGTTAAATATACAAATATTATTGCTGTCAATTAATTGCCCAAGAAAGGAAATTGGGTTTGCAATGAGTGCCAAAGACAGTGAGGATAAATAGAGATGGAAAAAATTGCTTTTTGTTGCTGTCTGCTTTTGCTACATAAGAACATATACAAACCAGCCCACATATACAAAATGTAGCAATTAAACATACCTCAACATCATGTCTGTTCTCAAATGTCAAGATAATGTGAGGGATTCCATTTATGGTATGCCTAGATAATAATTTTTGGTTTTGATAATTTGGATTAAAATATATGTCTATATGGCTATGTACACAACAACAACTATAATAACTAGGGAGATAAGTTATATTTCCTTTGGTTGCAAAAATGTTCACAATTATTAAAACTTAGCAAAAGTGAGCTAACACCGTGGAGGATGGTATTGTTTTCTTACAATGTCAGTGATGTGGATTTCAAACAATGCCAAGATTCTTTTAAAATCTTACGACACATAATCAGTGTAATTGTATTCTCTACAATCCAGCTTTCACATTAATAACTGTCTGCTTTGAGAGTTAAGAGTAGTGATAGCTGCCAGGTCAACGCAGGATATGACCCAGTAACACTTCAATAAATGGTGATAATACGACGGAGGACTTTACAATAGTGTTGTTCTCGTTTCTCTTATTAAGAGCCATCGTACTTGAGGGTATTCTTGTGCCTTAGAAAATTATTCACTACTGGGACAAAATAATACCTCTAATTCAAATGAGGAAAATTCTGTTTTATCTCAAAGTTTCAAGGGGTCTCAAATAATTCATTGGCCGGCAGCCAGTGACACTCGGAGCACAAGGCAGAGGCTAGAGAGTTGCCTAGGACATTGCAGACAGAAAGCCAACTGAGGCAGGATCCGAGTAAAGAGACGAGCCAGTTGATAGTCTTTGGAGACTTGGGTAAGGCCGGATCTTTTCCAAGAAGAAGCTGTAATGTTTCTTCTACCTTCTTGTACTTAGGCCAAACTGCCGTTTGGGCCTCCCACATTATGGATGGGTTCCTTTCACCACAATAACGCACACCTGAAAGCTCTTCTGTCAACAAGGTGACACAATCTCTCCAGATCAATCCCCAAGCACCTGCCTCTCCCAGCCAGTCTCTACCTCCCAGCTGCCCTGGTTCCATAGTCATCTCTACAAATTCACAAGGCTTTTGGAGGACGCTGCAGATCCAAACTGTAATATCCTATAGCTTTTAATGCTTAACACATTTCTATTTAGCTCCAGAGAGCTTTCATTTGGTCAGCAAACACAGGTTGAGTACATGTTTACACAATGCCTTGTGTGCAGTGTTTTGCAGAGATGAAGGGAAGTGTATATTGCCCATCACAGTCACAAAACCCTCACTGCAAGGCATTGCCCTTGAGCAATCAATCACACAAATGTTTCCATTGGGGGCTTTTTTTTTTTTTTTTTGCTAGAATGAAAAGGTAGAAATATATGTAGCTAGTATGAATAGTTTAGTATTTAAATTTTAAAGTTCTCACTATCAAATTGGAGTCACAAATCAGTAAGATCTCACACAGGATAGCTGACTTCATAGAAATTACTAATCAGATTCTTAACATTTTCATGCTTTGGATACATATGGCCAAGAAAAAAGGTGAGGAAAGGTATGCCCTTTTGAAGGAACAATTTTTAACACTTTATTGCATGTAGCAGTCATAATGTAAACAGTGATCTTGACTGACCATATGGTAGTCAGTAGCAGGGCAGCCATAGGAAGACATCCCTGGTGATTATAAGAATGGCTGTCACTGGTTATTTGCCTCATGTAACATTGGGTTTATAAATCTTGCCCCTTTTCCTACCAGCTTTCCTGGTAATTGCAGTTTTGTGGTTTGCTTTTCTTTGAAATGAAGGTCTTGAATGAGAAAGTTCCTTTAACTTGGTGACTCTAAAGCAAACCTAATTTTATGTAATAGTTAAACTCAGCCACCAACTTGTCAGAATTAAGAGCTGCTTAGGGAATTAGGAAAGCATACTTTTGTATTTTTGGGTGTATGATGGAGACATGAGCATAGGGTCTATCTCTGGTCCCTGGCCTCTATTCTCTGCGACTCTTCCCTGTGCCTCGCACCTCGGCCATCATGAAGTTAGTAGATTTGCCTCGCCATGTTCTATCACCATGAGGTTGCTCCCTTGGAGCTAGTTAACAATGGCCTGAGGCCTGTGAAACCAGGAGCCAAAATAAACCCATCTCTCTTTAAGCTGTCCATGTCAGGTGCTTGATTCAAGCTGGTGATAATTTATCTTCCCTCAAAGATTGTGATTTCCATGATGTTGGAGACAAAATCTGTTATGTGAACCTTTGAGTATTTTATAATGCTCAGTAAATGATTAATGTGTAGAATTTAAAATGTATTTTATTTCCTCTCTTAGTGGTAGTCATGCTCAATAATTATGACGTTATCCTCCAAATAGAATCATTTGAGTGGGTAACATCTTTGATAGTTACATAAAACATATTTCTGGGCTAAGTGAAAATCCAGAAATGAAGACAAAAGAGAAAATGCATATTCCCATAATACAAAGAGGAAAATGAGATTCTTTATTTCAGCATGTACAAAAATGTTTCACGAACACATCAAAAATAGTGTCAACTCATTCAAATAAGACCATGTGAAGGGTTTTTACTAATTATTAAGTATAATTGCTACCAAAGGTGAAAAAGAAAAAAGAGATAAAGGTAGAAATTCTCTCTCTATATTTCCTTTTTCTGAACTCTAGTGTGTGTGTGAGTGTATGCTCATAGACATTTTTGAATTCCCTAAAGAGTTATATAATGAGCATTCTTTAAAAATATGCAGTAAGGAAAATAGTAATGGTTTTAATACAATGTTGGTCTTGTTTAAGATTGGATCAGGGATTCTTTTTTTGTCTTTTGTGCAATTTGAATTGTAATCTCAGATGGTACATCTTTCTGTGTCTTAGGTTTGCTGCAAGATTTTACGAACTTTTACAAACATAGGTGTGTGGTTAGTTTCTGATAAGCCATTCGCATGTTTGCTTATATTTACATGTATACTTACTGCATTTGTAATGCCTATGTATACAATTTTACGCATTAGAGTATCATGAAAGCTATTATCATTCTACCAGTAGCTGGTGGAAACCATCATTGCTGTCTTTTAAAAAGTTAATCAGGTTGTTATGCAAAAAAGTAATGGACTTAATAAAATTGGCCTTTCAACAATTTTATAAAGCTATTTACTGTGTAGTAAAGTTCAATAGAATTACTCACACATAAACTTCAATAAATGTCATTGTTGCTCAATGTCTCTAATTGCAGCTACTGTAAAAGTTTTATGGAAGAAGACATTTGATTGTAGTTCTAGATTGTGACATTCAGTGTCCTGATCAACTGAAGAAGGAAAGTTGTGTCTTCTCTTGAGTGATAAATGAAATCATGGTGAGATAAGAAAATGACCTGATTTTATCCTATTTTAAAGTATGTAAAATAACGTAGCCTAAGATTCTTAAGTGACTTTGGAAGTTTGTTAAAGTACTTTTACTTTCAGTCTCCTGAAATCTTTCAAACTTGTACCACTACAACTCAATTTTTAGATGTATAGTAGTGATTTTGGTGAAAGTTGAAACCTCATTGTTTGGGCTCCTTTAATAGTGGCTCCACCTCAGTATATTCGAAAATTTTTCTGGAAATGTTTCTCATTGCCTTTTGCAGTCTGTCTGTCTGAGCGAAACCTGTAATGCCCTCTGGCCTTTGCTCCCTGCCATTTGCACAAACTCAGCGGAGGTGAGCAGTTTGTTCTGAGGACACAACTCTGCCGGGTACCTTTGTTCCCAACTTGAGTATCTGCGCAGGCTCAGTTTAGCCTTTTCCTGACTCAAGCCCCACTTTCACCTTCACTTCAAACCATCCCATCGCTGCTCTACATCTTAAATATGCTCTATTTCATGAGTGTCACCATCACTCAGAGCTAAACACACTCTTTTCCTGCATAAATCTGCCCAGAACTATGGATCACTTTTGATTTCTTCCATATTGATTTGAGAACACTAATTTTAAAGTGAGCATATAACTCTTGAGATTTCTCAAGGGCTTTCTATGGAAGATTAGAGGTGTGAATATTAATTTCACTAAAATCAACCAAAATGTCAGTGAAGCCTAAATTTGCTTAGATTGCTTTCACTCTCTTCTTGGTAAGTGCACGTTTTCTTGATCATGGACCCGTGTCTGTGTGGGGGGGGAGAGAGAGCGAGCGAGCGAGCGAGCGTGCGCGTTTGCGTGTGCGCGCAGGTGTGCTCAGTAGCGCTGCGCTGCTTCAGGCTTTGTCTCACTATCCACACTGAATATTACTTTCATTGAAATGAAATGCCTTCTGTTATATGTGAAGGTTTGGCTACATTCTTTTTAGCTTGATTTCAAAGTATCTCTTACGTTTAATCGTAAGTCTTCATCGCACTCGAAAGTGTCAGCTGTAGTGCGAAACCTGAACAATCGAGTCACCTTAGTTCTCAGCTAGGAAATAAGAAAATGACCAGAATGTCTGTAACAATAATATATCAGGTGATAGCTGATACAGTGTGAAGTCCAGGAGCAGTCAGGAACCGGCAGGGAAAGCAAGCCAATTTAATACAGAGGGACAGGGAAATGCAATGACATAAATCCCAGAAGCAATTTTAGAATCCCTGTTTCTTTTTTTATACAGAAACCAGAGTAATGCCTACAA
This sequence comes from Ctenodactylus gundi, assembly GCA_004027205.1. Lineage (NCBI taxonomy): Eukaryota > Metazoa > Chordata > Mammalia > Rodentia > Ctenodactylidae > Ctenodactylus > Ctenodactylus gundi. Next base: position 75,946 of record PVKB01002911.1, read on the forward strand.
TCTGAGAAAATGTTTCAGAATTTCTCAACAATATATGTGACTTAGGCTCAACTAACACAGTGTTGCCCTCTATGAGTTGTAGGTACAAAACTAATACAATAGGTGAAGAGGATGTAGTATCCTCTGAATGTAAAATTGACAGTAAAAGTTCATTTACATCTCAAAGGAGAGAAAACTTCTTCCAATGAACTCTGAAAAATAAAGCTTATGACAGCATCCAGCACATTCACTTACCGTCTCATTTTCCTTATCCCTGGAGGTGTCTGACACATTAATGCATCATCTAGATGATAGATAAATATGATGTTCAGGGAAAACTGATCTAAAATCCAGCAGGTCTTTATCAAATGTCTGCTATATACTGGGACAAAACAGAGCTGGGATCATACAGTTGTAATTGGGAATTATAAATTGTTAATGATTCTTAATTAGACTGAGCACAACCTTGCAATCTTGTAAATTCACTAATATTCTACCGTCATGCCTACGCTATCTCAGCTACCCCAGAGGACCCAGTGAGTGCAGGTGTCTTGCCGGAGTCTTGACGCATATTTTAGTCTTTTCCGGAGCTTCCTGGAGATTGGCAGAAAACAGAGCAGAGTACCCGTTAGTTCCATTTTTAATTACAAAAAGTCATCTGCTTAACAATCTGTTCTAGAATTTTATCTGAAATGAACCTGAATTTCTCTTTTTAGCAAGTGTCTCTGTATAACAAAAAAATAGAGATCACTTCATATCTTTTCTGGAATGTTTTAATTCTATTAGAACCTCAGTTTTATACACTGCAGTCATTTATCATTTTTATGTTTGTGTGGCTTTGGAAATATGCCTTCCTTTCAGTGAGGTAGGCTAGCAGTCATTTCTTCATCCCTTTTGAATTTCTTTTACTTATCTGTCTATATTTTGAAATCTGAAGCTGCTTACTCTAAGTCAAAAAGTCATTGAAAGGGAAGAGGAGCAAAACTTCATGCCCCATTGCTGGGATCAAACCCTGCCTGCAACTTTGAGTAGCACCATGACATTCACAAGTTAAAGATCCGGTTCCTCTTCTTCAGTCTGGAAGATCAAGGAAATAATTTACCCAAACAATTTTTATGAAACTTTAAATGAGCCAGTTCTTACAAGAACTCAAAATGGTACCTGATGATCTGTACAAATTTATGGATATTAGGAACTGTTTTTATTTCTACCACCATCACATAGTAAATGTATTTTCTTGTAAACAGCTAAAATATGCTCCTTGTTGCCATTATCATATTTGATATAGATTAGCTCATTTGAAGCTGTAAATCAGTGGATTTGTAAAGATCTGGTCAACTGGTACGTAGTTAACTTTCATTATTCGACAAAGAAATGCTCAGGTCTTTGCACAGTGCCAAATACGGTAATTTCAGATCTCTTTAGTTACACAAAAGACACTGACCTATGTGAGGAAAAAAAAATGAAGACTTAAAGTGAAACTGCCTGGCTTAACTAAGGCAGTCTTTGACAAGTTGGTAATTTCCCTGAGCATTACTTGCTAGATTGCCTTTGGAATTTATATGCCTCCTTTAATTGTGGTACTCCAATCTATTTAATCTCAAATATTTAATTATATTTAGAAACTCAGGACAGAAAACAAGGATGTTTTCATTCACCTTCAGATCTTTAGCTTTTGAAGATAAGAAGGAATATATAGCCTCACATTCCTGGGCTCTGTGGCTCTCTGGTGTGTGTCACCCTGTTGTCTCAGGTTGCCTGGGATCCTTGGAGGCTGTTCTCCTCGCTCTCACTCTACCCTGCAGGAATAGCGTTAGATCTGTTCTCTCAACCAGAGTTGCCACTGGGTTCAAAGACTTGCTTACAACCATCTTCTTTCAGGCATAGGCATTGAGACTCAATCTGTAAACACAACCTATTATTTTATTTCTATTTTCTTTCTTATTAGTTTGTGAAAGCCATCCTGACCTCCTCGGTACTTTGCACCACAGATTCACCTGTTATTATAATTTCTTGGAGAGGAACAGCACGTTAATATGAACAAAATGGAATTTACTATTCCTGAAAAATATTAAAAAGAGAACAAAACTGAAAAATGAAACTGGCTTGTTGGTCTTTTCAATCCAGAGCATGGACTGCTGGAGGTAGACTATACATTGGTTCGTTACTGGGGTGCGAGTCTGTTTTCTGATTGATACTGCCTTGGTATTATATAACTTCAATTTCCTGTTTCTTTTCTCTCACTATGAACAGTCTAAGTCACATCTTTCCAAACCAGGAAGACTGTCTGCCCTAGGCCAGCACATTTTCTAGGTATTTTGTATTTGACCCTCCCACTGGGCAGTGCTATGGTCTCTATATTTTATATTTTTGTGTTTCTCCCTTTTGGTTCACTTAAGGCAAACTGTGCTGATGTCATCCGCAGCCTTACCCGTAAGACCCTTCAACGATCTCTTCTGTTCACAGAATAGACCAGTTCTGTTTTGGTGTGCATTTGTGGGGATGTTGGCTTTCCAAATTACATGGACATTGTTATGTGCCAGTATTTGTTACCTACTTTGTAGTTGGGGAGAAGATAGGCTCCTATGGGGTTTTGTTCTCTTTATATATTTATATTGAATTCAGAGGAGGAGTAGGATGATTTGGATTTAGCCGACATCATTATCCTACATGGAGTGAAGAATGGGAAGAATTAGGAAGTCTTTTATTTAACATATCTTCACTGGGTATCAGATTTTAGGTTGGTAACTTCTTTCAGTTGCTGAATGCTGCCATTAGACTTTGCGAAATCCTCTGAAACTCTGAGCTCAATGAATCTTCTTTCCCTTGAATTGTGGATGACATGTATTTTGTCCTAGCAACAGGTAACAAAACAGATACTGGAACTAGAGGTGGTGTCATTGTTGTGACTATACTTGACCGTGTAGTTTGGAACCCTTTCCACATGTGTTGAAGGAGGAGGTTCGGAAAGTTTGAAGATGCCTGCTAGAGAAGCCTTACAATCCTCTGAGCAGAGATTGATGGAAAATTCTTTGAGAATTTGGTTGTCCAGATGCTGGTAGAAGTGTGGATTGTAAAGGCCAGGCTCAAGAAGCTTCAGCTAGGAAGGAAGAATTTATGGGTAATTGGTCTAGAAACCATGGGGGCTACTCTCTGGCAAAAATATGTCTGCTTATGACATTGTCCAGAAACGTTTCCTGGCACTGCAATTAAATTGGGTGGATTATTTAATCTGGTGAAAGAAATTTCAAGACATGCCGACGTTCAGGCTCTCACGTGAGTACTGCTTGCAGGTTTTATTCACTTCTACTCTGAAAGCCAAGAAAAAATGATGCAGAGATTTATTTATTTATTTATTTATTTATTTATTTATTTATTTATTGAGTTTTGCCAGACTGAAAGGACCTGCAGAGATGGAGCAGATCAGCATTTAAAAAGAAGCCAGATACTTAAAATCAAACTCTGGAAAGGTGACTTGAGGGTGTTTAGACAATAGCAAGATCCTACACTTTGCCAATAAAAACGTGAAAAGGCAAAGGACCTTGGTCTGAGAAGAATACCCAGGACATCATTTGGGGTAAAGAAAGAAGTGTTTGCCAGAGTTAAGCCTCCTGGACCTCAGTCATCCAGGTACTTGGTGGCTGTTGCAGCCAAAGGCCAGGAAGGTCAGATCGCTAGTCAAGACAGTGGTAGACCTTAGTGTCATCCATATGGTGCTGTTTCACAGATATGCAGATCGCTAGTCAAGACAGTGGTAGACCTTAGTGTCATCCATATGGTGCTGTTTCACAGATATGCAGAATGCAGGAGTTGTGGGGTCATGGAAACTTCCACTTAGATTTCAGAGAAAGGACTTATAGGCCCGGTGGTGTGCCCCTGGGAGGGCAGTGCATGAGGTTATGAAAAAGAAGCCTAAGGTGCAGTGAAGGCCCCAGAAATTTGAAAGTTCCCGAATTGTGGATCTTTGTCTTAATAAAGCCATAAGCTGTGAGTGAAGCCAACCCGAAAAGGAGACGATGGAGGCTACAGCCGGAAGCAGCACTGGAGGGTGGGGGTACCTGGGCCCTTTGGAGCCCACATCCTGCCACATCTTACCCCAAGTGCTGAACATGAATTTAATCATTGATCTGCTGGATTTAAAACTTATTTTGGGCCAATTGCTTGCAATCCTCCTATTCATACCTTTTGGGATGGGAATGGTTACCTTGTGCCATTGTGTGCTGAAAGTATTTAACTTTTGATTTTCACAGGTGATCACAACTAGGACTTGACCTTGAGTCTCAGAGGAGACTTTGAACTTGGATTTTTAGTAGTTCTCGAAATGTAAAGACTTTTGACAACTCTTAGAGAACAGGCTGACTTCATTTTACATAAAAAGGTATACATGAATCTTTTGGGGATCAGAGGTGGATTGTTAAGGCTTAAATCTGGAATGTCCCTGAAAAGACTCATGTGTTTGGATGCAGTAGGCTATATATGGAACCCTTTATTATTGGGATGGAGGAGGGCCTGGCTGGAAGGGGCAGATGTTTGGTGTTTGAACTGGAGGGATTGCATTGGTTTGTTGAGATTGGTGGGTAGTTCCCAGGGCAAAGCTTTCGGGTATGTGTTGTTGACATGTGGGCCAAGAAATTATGGAGGTGCATGCACCCTGAGTGTGGGATGCCCAGCTAGAAGCTTGAACTGAGTGAAGGACAGGAAGAAGAAACATTGTTAGAGTTTCTTCCTGGGAATGCCCTGGCCTTGTCTGAGTCTCCAGACATCCAGTTATTCCTGCTCCTCTTGGCTTTCTGTCAACAGTGCGTGAGCAATTCTGCAGCCTCTTCTGTGTGTTTCCACTCTTTCGGGCTGCCCTTGAACAGTCCATGGGAGAACTTCTCTGAAACTGTGAGCTCAATAAATCTGCATTTACTTAAGTTATGGATGTCAGGTGTTTATGAATAGGTAAGATATGGCCCAAAGACCAAACTCATTAATTCAGTTCCTTTCTTTTTTAACCTTAATATTATTTACTACATTATTTTTTTACTCTTAAGGCCTTACAGTGGATCTTAATACATTGTTAATGTACTTTTTTTTCTTCTTATCAGAACAATGAAAACTATTTAATTGCTCTTTAGGTAGTTCAGTGTCTCAGAAGTAGACATTCTAGGAACAGTTACAAGTATAGTGATAGGAATGAGAAATCCATAAGTTAGAAGAGGCATAAATTGAATTCTGTAATATGTATTAAAGGCACAGTTTATATAAACTACATTACTCTTGGATTTATAATTTTTTTTAATATACTGGTAAATTATTTTTACAAGTGGTAATCTGTAGGGGAAAAACACTTAAATTTTTTGATTTGATAATTTGAAAAATAGCAAAGGGTATGGTTAATGTCTGAGCTCCCATTCTCAATGAAAACCTTCTTTGTTTTCCTATCCTGGTATGAAAAATCTTAAAATGCTACATTGGAGCTTTGCAGAACTGAGCATATGAAAGGCTATTCACTTTAAAGGGTGTTGTTCACCGGAACAGTGATGAGTTTAAAGGTAGGCAAACAAGTCTCCTTTTATTAAGGGTAAAGACAACTTCATCAAACAATACAATTTTATCTTAGTATCCCTGAAAATTCTAATTTTGGGCCTTGTTCAACTTCTGTCTTTTAAACCTGAACTTTAGAGTCTTTTTTTTCTCTGTTATTATATGTAGTTATATTTTCTCTTTGCAATATTGGTTTTCTTCTTGGATCAAAGAGAAAGTTAATCTCATTTCATGAAGAATCTCGTCTTCCTTAAATGCATCAAAGTAATGTTTGTGCGTTTGTGATGCTCTGAAACTCCTCCAGTCAAGCTTAACTTAGGAAATTACCCCTTAATTCCATGGTGATTAATATCACATGGCCTCTAAACAACTCGGATTTAAAATGCAAGGAAGTAAAGATTATCCCTTCAAAAAGTAGTTTTGAAAAATTAAATTACATGAGCACAATTGTATTATCAACTTCAACCTCAAGGAGAAAGAAATAGAATTAAAACTTCATTTTATTTTCATGTACTTTATTATCTTTATCCCCCCCCCCCCATTTTACTGATATGTATCAGTGCAAGATTTAAGGTTTACAATGAATTTGAGGATTTTGTGCACATACGTATCTTGTCAAGGTGACAAGGACTTTCCCACTCTCTTTTTGTCCCTCCCCCTCCCCTCGCCTCCCCCACCCTACCCTCCTGTTTCAAAGAGAAACTACCTGAGAATTATGGGAGTTCAAGAGAAGATCGAGGACGAAACAAAAGGCTTAAAAGTCATATTCAAGGAAATTATGGAAGAAAATTTCCCAAATTTATTATCTTTAAAACGTTACTACACTTTGCTGTCCTCTGTTGGCTGTGCATTTACCTATAGGTTCACAGATGATGTTTGTGTGGAGACCTCTAATGTTCTTCTATTTCAAATATGTCAAAGCCAAACTTTCACTAAGATGCGAAGGGAATATTCAAGGTAACATAGTCAAAAATAATGCTTTCCCTTTATATCCATATTTGTTCATAGTTTGACAATCTGACAATGCTTTCGAGAATCTACTTGTAACATCTTATGTTACATTTAGGGATAAATTAGTGACATGATCACAGCACAGAAATGCAGATGGAATGCCAGGTTCATACTTTTTTTGTACCAAAATTGGGTGAAATGATTTTTTCATAAACCTCATTTTCTGTAACTGCAAATAAATTTGAAAATTCCAATAACTATTTTAAAATGTAATGGTATAAGATCCATTATTGTAGAAAACTAAAAGTTCTATGTCTAAATGTAAGTTATTTTTGCTAAGCTGAAATCTGGCCAGTAATCTTTATAAAAACAGGCTTAATTCTCAAGAGCTTATATTTTTGAAAATGAAGTCAGACTTAGCATTTGAAGAATAAATTCATGAATAAAAACACTGAAGACAATAATACCATCTGTTTCAACCTGCGCAGTCCCCAGTCCTGTGTAGCTATTCTCTTCTTTACTCCCAAAAGAAAATGTTCAACAGCAGGTGCTTACATGAAAGACGTGGTTTTTCAGAGACAATGAGCAAAACATGGTGTGCAGAAACGAATGTCTAAAAACTAGTACTCCTTTTGGGTAAAGAAACACAGGTACTAAGATAGGGTGACTACTCACACATCTGAGATTCAACTATTATTCAGAAATAAATATATGCCAATCTTTGAACTGTGAGAAGATGAATCTTTAAGGCAAACACATTTTCTTGAGTATTATCAAAATTGTAGCATGCTATTCCAAAATGCTATTGCTTTTCTTTCTTTTGCCTAAAATTATAGCCATTATTTGGGAGATTGTAGTAAATTCAAGTGATTTTTTTTTTGGGGGGGTGAGGATATTGCATTTTCTTAGACCTTAAATGACTTTGGATATGTATTTTTTCCCCAATGGAGTGTCCTGTAGTTCACTTTCTTGGAAACATAAGTAGAGTTTTGTTATTTGAACACTCTCTTGAAGGCAGAATTCTTGGCAGAACACAATGAGAGACGTCACTCGGTGTCCCTTCAGCCACTGGGAGGTAGTCGATCGGTCCAACAGAGAGATTTCTTTGTACATAGCATCTGAAATTCTGAAAGGCTGTACAATTTACAGTTTTTGAAATTGGGTCCTACAGAATATTGTATCTAAGGCTAGGCAATGATTTACACTACAAAATTAATGGAATTTTTCATATAATTTTTTGTCCTACTGGAACCAAAGAGAAGGCGAGGTGAAATCACACCATGTAGGGCACATGAAGTGAATGATCTGTGTCAGAATGCTGAATAAGTGCTCAGCACATCTACCACAGTGCCTGCTATGTGCCATGATTTTGGTAAATAAGCCCTCTTTGGGTATCACAATATAGCTTCCCTCAGATCATATTCAGCTTTGCAATTACAATTTGCTTATTTTGAGCAGACATTAAAAGCAAAATAGCACTATGTAATTTATGGTCAGTCCTAGTGAAAGCATTCCTTGACTACGCTCATAGACATTATTTAGAAAAAAAATATAATCTTGGGAAAATTAACTACTTAACAACTCTCTTTGCTAGGGAAAAGTTTTGTTTTATTCTACAAAGGTTTTGCTGTGTTTTGGCTTTGTGCTAGAGGCTATCTAGTGCCATGAGTTTTTTGAAGGTCAATCTTAATAATTTAACATGACTAATTAACATGCCAGAATTCTATTACAGATTAAGGAATTTGATTTAGATTGAGAATTTCCAATGCAAAAACCTGAATCATAAGATGCTCTAAAATCCGAAAAATTTGTGCACCAACATCATGCAACACTTTGGAAAACAGAACTGATGTAAAACCATTTTGCACACAGAATTGTTCGAAATATTGTATAAAGTTACCTTCAGGCTATGTGTATAAAATTTATATGAAAACATCCATAAATTTTATGTTTAGACTTAAGACTGATGTCTAAGATATTACATTATGTATGTGCAAATATTTTAAAATCTAAAAATATCCCAAATCAGAAATATTTCTAATACAACAAGTTTCAGATAAGGGATATTTAACTTATAATATTTTCACTAGGTTTTTTTCCCCTTTGCCTAGACTTGATACTACAATCCACTTGAGAATAAGAAAATAATATATTAATTTTAATAATGAAATACTGGAAGATCAATTTATACCAAGTTTTCAGCGAAAAATGGCTGTGTAGTAACCTAATTCCTGACACTGAGGAAAAATATTAAGTACAAAATGTACTACAAAATTTAATTCAAGATTCTATTTTACAATATTTTTATTCTCATATATTAAACTATTTTGATGAGAGTACATGTTTTTACATCATTTCTTATTCCTTAAGTAATGAATGGCTAGAAGTAATATTTTTTCATAGAGTCATTGAGAAATCAAAATATAGTAAAATGTGCTCTTCTATCAGTGGCATCTGGCTGAGTTTCTTGCCATTCAGCACTGATGAGGCTCCATTTCCCATCATCTGCACAAGGATAAAATAGGAAAAATGAAATGTGCGAGCTCACTAAATTGCATCTACAGTTTTGAGTCATTGAACAAGAGAACATGTTCTAAAAATATGTCATTAGGTAACTTTATCATTGTGGGAAAACCGTGAGTACACATAAACTAATAGGGCTGTGACATGGTTAGTGATCATCTCGTGGGACCAACCAGTGCATTTGTGGTCTATAGCTGAAACCTCAACATGGGACATGTGAGTGGGCTCTGTACGTGTGTGTGTGTGTGTGTGTAGCCTTGCTTGTAGTTAAACCCACTTCTTAGTGAATACAAAGCCAAACATCATGACCAGAAGATGAAAGATCGATGAAAGACCAATTGCTTGTAGCATGCAGGGAACGCGCTGGGGACCACGCTTCATGCAGTAGTACATTCTGAAACATAGGAGGAAAGTAACATTATCAGGGAAAGTTCTATATATTCATAGTGAGAAGATGTGTCATCATCACCGGGAAAGGGCACATTCCTGAGCAACCTTGAGTTTCCTTATATATGAATTGTTCAAATATGGCAGGACGAGTCCTCCTCCTCTGCAGGGAATTTGATGTTATAATGAGATTACAATGAGCAAGTTTCGCTCCAGCTCGTTTAAAGGAGTGACTCAGTCATTTAAGCTGAGAAATGGGTGTGTAGTAACCTAATGCCTGACACTGGGGAAATATTAAATATAAAATGAATTATAAAATTTAATGCAAGATTGCATTTTAGAATATTTTTCAAATTTTTCTCCAAAGGGCCTTATCTTAAAATTCAACTTCAAGGGATTGTTAGTCATTAAAAGGGACCACAGCCCTCTGCCTTCAGAGACAAGAAATTGCTTTTAAAAGCTTATGCCTTCCAGCAAATTATTCCAGCATTAATCACACGTGAATCATCTTTGTTCTCCTTGTGTGTTTTTTTGCTTTAATATCTATTTTATATCTTTGAGTCACTAAGAAGTTTGCTCATACATTTTTGTATAGGAGAAGACATAACATGGCAAAATGAATTATTAAAAAGTCTTTGGCCTCCTTTACCTACTGTTCTCCCTAAAATTAATTTTAACACAGGTGTGCTGACATGAGAAGGCAGAAATTTTTGTCCGTCCATCTGTCCTTCCTTCCTTCCCTTCTTTCTTTTCCTTTCTTCCTTTCTCTTTCATTTCTTCCTTCCTTCATTCTATTCTTTCTTTCATTCTTCTTCTTTGACCTACCCCCCCCCCCCATGAATAGTTATGAATACTTTAGAGCAACTTAATTGAGTTGGCTGCTCTGAGGGATATAAAGGTGGAGTACATCAGTTAGTTCCCTAAGTATAGACGAGATGAAGGATTAAACGGAATGCGTGGGCACAGCCTGCTAATGAATAGAGCACACTGTACTTACAAGCTTCATGATTTTATCCAGTGAAAGGTAATGAAGTTTTGTCTTGGTTTCCTAAAAGTCATTTTAATATGTCATCCAAAGGTATTACAATAACCTCTTTTTACACCAAAATTCAAACCAGAACATAACATTCTGAGAAGTAGGCAGCAATGAGCTAGCAGTAATACAGAGAAGGAGCTGTCTTTGTGAGTGGGACAGCAAGCCAAGAGCCACGACACTGTTTTGCGCTCTCTCGCTCTCTCGCTCTCTTTGGCGGTGAAAAATTTCGTTAGAGTAGCATGTTACAAAGACAGGAAACACAATGATCAATCTAAATGGACACAGGAATAGAGAGCAGAAATAAGAAAACAATCAAAAAGGTAACTTTTCATTTAGGTTAAACAAGAGAGTTAAAAAATTAGCACACAAAAGCAAATCTGTGAATCTTTAGAAAGGGCCAAGATGAAGACAGGATAACTGGCTGCATTTCTTTCCCCCATTTTATCGATATGTATACGTGCAATTTTTAAGGTTTACAATGAAGTTGAGCATTTTGTTCACCTACACATCTTGTCAAGGTAACAAGGACTTTCCCTCTCTCCTTTTGTCTCCCCCTACCCACCACTCCCTCCTATCACCCTGGTTGACTTTGTTTTTCACTTTAAGCTCCATGAGATAGTTGTGATCTGGGTTTCCATATCAGAAAGACCATTCGATGTTTCACCTTCTGCTTCTGACTCACTTCACTAAGCATGATGTTCTCAAGCTTCTTCCATTTGTCTGCAAAAGCCTCCACGCTGTTGGACTTGATAGATGCACAGTATTCCGTTGTGTATAAATACCACAGTTTTCATATCCATTGGTTGGTTGATAGGTATTTTGGTGACTTCCATATTTTAGCTATTGTTGTGCTGCTATGAACATGGGTATACATGTATCTCTGTTTTTTTGACCTCCTTTGGATATATTCCCAGGAAGGGTGTTGCGGATCGAAGGAGATATTTATTTCCAGTCTTTTTTCAGAGCTCTCCATACTGCTTTCCAGAGTGGTTGTACGAATTTACATTCCCACCAGCAGTGCAGGAGGGTTTCTTATCTCATTTCTGTGTAAGGAAAAAAAAAAAAAAAACATTCTATTTGGTTAATGTGAGGTGAGAACTGCAGGGTGGAAATGTCTGTATAGAAGAGACACCACTCAGATACAGCAGTCTACTGTGTTGATACTTAGGACAAAGAGAAAAGGACTTGATAAGAAACCCTGAGGTATCCAACACAATTTAAAAGTAGCAGAAAATATGGTTAGGTTTAATGGAAGATGAGTATCTAGTACTTATTTCCATCTGTAGAACATCATTAATTTGCAATGCAGTATCAATTTTCTTCAGTGCAAGGACATTGTCTTCCTTAAATTCAAAAAATGAGAGTTAAATTTTATAAGCAGAGTTTTGAATCAAACCTAACTAAAATTTGATAAATTTCAAGTGGTCAGTTTCTTATATCACTAAATCTAAATTCTTAGGAGATGCATATTTCTTAATCTATGTAGTTAATTATTGATTTTAATAGTGTGTATGAAATGTATAGTTTTCTTTTTTGTTATATTCAACTCTTTCCTTTCCTGGTTATTAAGTAAAAACAAAGTAACAGATCATTCACATTTACTGTGAACCAAAAAAAGCAGCGAGTTGTGAGCAGTCTTGATCCATATTGATGAAACATTACACCTCAGAATTCATGCAACACAAGTACAGAATGAGAAAAGAATCACTGAATCTCATCTATGAGAAGATTAACAACAAGCCTCTTATAATCTCTCACTGCTGCCATAAGTGGATTAAAAAATTAGAAGGTCTCCCTAAACCCCTCCCTCAGGAGTAGTTCCATGAATTATAAGCCAAAAACATCACTAGAATTTTGACTAACAAACTATAGGGTAATGTAGCTGAATATATTTTCTCTGTAGATGATGTACTTCTCAGAATTCCATTAATGCAAAGAGTTTTGACTTGATTTTCTCAAAGCTGTCATTATTCTGTGTTTGTAGCAGTGACTGCGTTGTCATGCAAATATGGGTTCCTGTCTAAGATGGCATTTTTGTCTCTATTCATACAAGCACATTCATGGATTAAAACAAAATTCATATTGAAATAGCATCACAGACGCAACACACACAGAACCTCCAGTGTGCTAGGATGGTCGGCCTCCGTAGTCATGCCTCCGTGGACAGGAATGGAAAGGGAACACCAGCAGGTTTTTCATATGTCACAAAATGACAACAGCCTCGTGTCACATCTGGCCTTGTATTCCTGCTAAAATCTGTTAAGAGCAGAAGTTACCAGCTCCCTTCTGATTGCACAGTACTCCGCTACTGTGATTCTGGTGAAGTCTTTACCCTGGTTTCTTCTTTTCTGCCTAGAATCTTCTTGATTGCATATATTCTCAGCATATTCCCTTAACATCTTCAGGTGTTTAACCCAATCTATATTTTTAGTGATGTCTAGGACGATGCTACAGACAGAATGTTATCCCTTGCCTTTCAATGTTCCCTGTCCTCCTCCTTATACTTTTATACACGGTAGCTATCAATATTTATATATTTGTATACAATATAAATATACACACATGTATGTAACTTATTTGATTAGCTGTATTTTTATACTAGGCTATAACTCCCAGGGAACATAACAAGTTGTGTTCGTTTCTCTCTGTTGTGCCTATAATTGGTGAACAGATCAGTCAGTGAATGGGTTAATGAAGTTGGAGTATTTTTGGATTTTTTATTATTCTTCAGAAAGAAAAACTTAAATGCCATGAATTAATTAATAGTGAGAAAGTTGCCCTCAAATTATAAATCCCAGTTGTATATTCTCTAAAACCTAGAAGTAACTTCATAATGTTTTATAATTATAAAGAACAAAAATCTAAAATGAGTGTCTATACAATGAGCTGGAAGAGAAGGCATTTGACTGATCTTTTCACTTGGAGGCCTACCTGGTTCCACTCACTAAATTGTTATAATTATGTAATGCTGTGGTTTACTATAACAAGTTAGTAAAAATAATATAGAAAAATAAGCAGAATAAGTAGTACTGTCTTCTGAAGATGTCATCAAAACCATATTGAAAAAAACCAAACTAATTTAGGGAGATAATTGATAGTAAATATATAAAAATGATAGCTGTGCTCCTTTTGATGCTGTTTAGTTCCTAAAGTCATTTCTGCAAACTGTGAGATCCCTATAAAATGTTGGCTGGTTTATGAGGAAAAGTTGTACCTCTGTAACAGGCAATTAGCACTCCTGGGATAAGAAATCATGTGTTTTTAAAACGTTAAATAAGTATTGATTTTTATTTGCCTTGAAGAGTTTTGAAATGTGTTTGTGTAGCATATAAGTGTCTCGCTACTGTTTTTGTGTTATACCAGCTCTAGTTTCTCTGCTTTCACAGATTTATACCCACAAACCCGCAATCTTGTGTCAAATGAAATGGGAGACTATTGTGTGTTCCTTAGAGATCTCCAAAGAGATCTTCCTTATCTATAAGATCTTACTATCAAATATAGGTAATTTCTCAGTGGACTCTTCATTGTTTCAGACATTTTTATCACACAATCCAGTTTTATATTGTAGCATACATAATTTTGGATGTTGTGAATTTTTAGTAAAGTGAATTTAATCACATTGCTTAATCATGTATTGATATATTAATTTGTCTTATGAACAACTTTTTGTGACATTTAATATAAGGTAAATGTGAGTCTGAGATAGATTATTAATACAGATCTGCAATCTTATGCCCTTTATTAAAGTTAGGCCATAAAAATTCAGCACAGGGCTTACTCTATTTACACCTTCCCATTCATTTTTGCCAAGACATGTTGAGTGTTGTCCTATATGTAAGGCTACTGAGCTGCAGAGACATAGGGAATCCTATCTGAACGTAGATGCTGTGTTTTGTCTCACGGTTCTTCACTTTCTATGTTCTCTTTTAAACATCACACCAACTTTTAACACCCACACACAACTGTACTTCTTCACTTGACAATAATCCTGTAAACTCACGGAAAGTTCCCTTCAGGCTGAGAACCAAGCAATCTGGGCTCACCTTTTGGGTTATTTCTACTCACAGACCACACCTGCTTTGCACATTTTAAGTTAAAATCATCATCTCTCAAATGCTCTCAGTTTTCCACTTATTCATGAAAAAAAAAAAAAAAAAAAAATATATATATATATATATATATATATATATATATATATATATATATATCCAATTATTCAATCAAGGCCAAAAGTAAAATTGGCTTTTATAATTTTGTAGTTATGGAGTAGTTTGTAATAATATAAACAAATTTAATATAATAATAAAATGCACAAACACATATATACAGTTAATATAAACTTGGCAGATTTATTCACATTCCTCAGATATTTTTGAAGTGACACATGTTTGGGGTGATTAGTATTGCTACTCTATTTGAGATTTCACTCAGTTTCTGTTTCCTACATCCCTTCCCTCTTGTTCTGTTTTTTTTAAAAACACTTTAGTGTATTCAGCTGTTGTGCAGTTTTTTGTACATTACACATTTTACTTATATTCTCTATTTTATGTTCTCTACAACTCTGAAGTAAAGTAAGGCCACGTTGTTTTGTGGCACTGGGAGGCGAACTCAGGGCCTTCACTCTAGGTTACACCCCAGCTCATTTGTAATTTTTTTTTTGAAATGGAATCTTGTTAAATTGTTAAGTTGTCCATGTTGGGCTTGACCACGAGATCCTGCTACCTTAGTCTCCCAAAGTTCAGGGATCACAGGCCTGGACCACTGAGCCTGGTTTGATCTATTTTGTTAATTATTATTTCCTAATACATAAACTAGTAAATAACATGTAGTAGAAGTTAAATATTTGTTGATTGAGTAGTAAATAAATGCACACAATTATAGGGCTTTCTTCTGGCCATAAGGAAAAGGGAAAAGTCTGGAAAAGAAGTGTTTAGACTTTGTGGATGTACCTGCCTTATAGGCTAAATTTTGTTGCCTAAAATGCATTCATTAAATCTCTAACCCTCACTGTTAATCTATTGCTAAACAGTATGCCAGAGTGGCAATTAAGTTTAAATCAAGTTGTAAGGTCGAGGTGCTAATCCCATAAGGCTGTTATCCTGAAATAGTGGAAGTAACACCTGGTACCTTCTCTGTGTGTGCACACAAACTAAAAGGTCATGCCAGAATACAGCAAAAGAATGGCCGTTTACCGGCCAGAAAGACGGACTCCACCGGACATCGTGCTTGGTGTCACCTTGACCTTCCAAAATTATGAGAAAATGAATGTCGGTTGTTTTCTTTCTATCTGTAGTACTCTGTTTGGCAGCCTAGGTATACTAAATTATAACATGATATTTTTAAAAGGTAACTGGAGATGATATGAAAAATATTATTAGTGATTTTCTGAAAAGAGGTGTGGCACCTTACCTTATTTGTTTTTAGCATTTTTGCAAATGTTTGTGAACACTTTACATTGTACATCATTCCCAAGGGACATAAATATGATTAAATATTAACTATCATGTGTAGTTAATTATATGTACATATGTAGTCATGTGAATTTGTATATTTATCATGTATATATAAACATGCTATTTGTTGAGTAAATAAATGAACACCATACATTTTTCATCTACTAGTAAATATATATATCATACAAGAATCTTTCATTAATTGACAGAGCATGAACAAAAAGTTGACTCTTGTCTGAGATGTGATAAAACTCAGTAATAATTCTTTTTTCTCTCCTTTTCTCCAACCTCAGTTAGTAAATAGATTGGCCATGTGTATAAATATACTAGTGCGTGACCAATAATTTTAGCTATAAACATGTAAAAATTAAAAATATTTAATATTTCACTTATAAGTTCTTGCTCGTTTTGTGACTAAAGATTGGAGTTGCAGAACTGCTCTTTCCTGATAGATGTAATAGAATATATTTTTCAATATGTTTTTCAGGAGGTCTTTGCAAAAAATATAAAAATTTGATTTACATTTGTAAGGCTCTATGAAGTCTTTTATTTTTATCCATTTTTATTAATATATGCAGTAAGTAATGGTTGCATTGAGCTTGAGTATTCTGTGCGCACATATGTGACGTCAACATTACAATCCCTTCCGGGTCCCCTTGTGGCCCACCCATACTCTCCCCATCCCCTGTCGCTCACCATCACTCCCTTTGGTTCTGTAGAACGCCTGATTCTATGTGCCACATTTGGCTGTAAGCATTGAAGATGCTGCCAGGACAGGAGTGGTAACAGATTCTGTAAGAAAGTCCCATCAAGTTATCAGGCTTATAGTGAAATTTTGAAATAACTACTGAAATGCACTTTGAAAGAATGTTTTTATTATCTTAAAATTTTAGCTAAATGTACAAAAAGTTTGCATATAAAGTGCTAGCTTTTATTTGATTGTAGTGAACAATGTAACAAAATGCTTTTCAGTATATTGCCGTTATAAATTATTCAGCTTTACAAATGAAGTGGCACTGACAACATCAAAATCTGCACTGCCATTGGTACAGTGCTCATGGGACTCTGCTCACGCTGACAAATTTTTAAGAAGCTGGCTTTATAGGAGAGAACTTCCAACTGCTCTGCCTTCCGTTCTCAGCTGCAATGGGGACCGTCTGAGGAGGGGCCAGGAGAGTGGCTGTGGCAGGGACCCTGGCTCAGCTGACTCACTCATGGTGGACCTTCTAGAACATTATGAGAGCTTCTAATATTCTGTGACAGTTCCAATAGCGCTAGATCTGAAAAGGCTAGTGAAATATAATTATTACTCAATTATGTTTCCCTTTGTCTTAAAAGTTCATTAATAGATTTCATTGTGCTATAACCTTCATTGTTACTGCTTACTAGCTTCATTTTAGAGACATTTATTTAGTTCATTTATTCACTTTATTCCTTTTTCTTCTCTAAAATTTGCATTAATACAGTGAATAGGAACATAAACAATGGAAATGTGCTAATTTTATAAAATGTGAAAGCTTATACTTTATAAAGAAAACAATTTTTGTTTTGTTGCCACATTCAACTTGTTATATGGAAGGAAGCCTGATGTTTTTTGTAAAGATTTTCCTTTTGTGTATTTGAACAACAGAGCAAATCACAAATGTTGAAGAGAAAAAAGGCAATGCTTTTACCAAGAGCCCAAGGAAGCTAAATATATTTCCCACATATTTTTCTTCCCCCCCCCCCCCGTTTTATTGATAGGTATAAGTGCAAAATTTAAGGTTTACAATGAAGTTTAGCATTTTGTGCATCTACATATCTTGTCAAGGTGACAAGTACTTTCCCACTTTCCTTTTGTCCCTACCCCTACTGTTGTGGTTAGGATCTGGAGTGTCCCCCAAAAGTCTCATGTGTTTTAATGGAACCATGTGATGTTGGGATTGAGGTCTGGTCTGGAGGGGTGGATGACAGTTAAGATTAACGTTGTGTAGTTGCCACACCTGAATGCAGAAGGTACTAATTACTGGGTGGAGAACTGAAAGGATATATAACCTGCAACAGCCTTCCTGGGGGGCGGTGGCGGGGGTAGGGGGGTGCGGGGATCAGACTAGTCTCAACTAGCCTCAGCTTGTCTTCCTGTTTGTCGGGGAAGCTGCCTCCACCTCTCTCTCTGCCATGTACTTCAATTGTTGCCGGCCACCCCTAAATGGACTGTGACCTTCGAGACTGTAAGCTAAAATAAACCTTTCCTTTCCTAAGTTTGTGGGTGTCGGATATTGAGTCACAGCAACGAAAAAGTAACTAAGGCACCTACCTAACTCTCCATCCCCACCCTACCCGCCTGTTTCACTGTGTTTTTTGTTTTAAGTTCCATGAGATAGTTGTGATCTGGGTCTCTCATATCAGAGACCGTTTGATGTTTTCACATGGCCTATTTAATTGAAATGAAGTTAGAATTTGAATTTTTAGAATGCAATAATTATTCACCTCCTTAATTTCTGTATAAATAAAAGTTGAATAATATTTGTTTTCTACATTGGATTCTAATCTATGAGTTGACTATGGAGTAATATGTTTGCATCTATATGTTATCTACTATAAATGTATATTATAAAATCAGATTAACACAAGGCTTAGGAATTAATCTCACCTTTTTTCACTAGTTATTAGTCCATCTTAAATTTATGTGTCAACATGTACTTTTATATTTTCATTTAAATCTTTCCCTGAGTTTATGTATTATAATAATTTTTCATGTGGGATCAGAAAATTATAAGAAATTGCTGAATAAAGGATCAAAAAATGACATGAATTTATTCTCAAAAGAGACAGCGATGCCTTCTAACGACAGAGTTACTAAGAGCTTAGAGATGTATGGAAGTCATACATGTGTAATAATGTTTCTTTTATTTTCCAAGATTCATCCAAGAAGTTGCTCTTGCATAATTCAGAATTCTAGAATAATTGAGCTTGTTTAAGTACCAGATCATTTACACACTTCAGTCAGGTTAACATATGCTACATCCAAGCGCCACAGGACAGAACACTTTCCAACTTGCTTTTATCTACTTATCATCTGGCACAGAACTCAAAGATTAGCAAGGACTCATCACACACGACTGCGTGGTTTAGTGATACTGCCAGACCAAGCAAGTCCTGAACAATGCGAGAGTCAAAATTTGGCAGGACATGTACAAAAGCCATTGTGAAAAAGAAAAAGTGTTATCCTTTTCTCACGTGTTCATTTTCCTAGCTAGTCCTGATAATCTGGCTTTGATGGCTGAGATGGGTAGGTGTCCATTCTAGTTCATTTTGTTTTAACATATTTTCAGCTTTATCCATGATGTCAGCAGCATCCCTGTTAACATCAGTGCCAGCGGTCCTCTTCCTTATGCTGGAAATGAGCTGTGGTGTATCCTAGGAAAACTAAGAAGAATAACAAAACTATGTAATTACATGATGTGAATCTCATGTCTCTAAGACATTGGAGTATTTCAGATTTGAAAATGAAAATTATATTTTTGCTGTTGAAATATGTTCATAATTTCATAGGTTCTGTGGTGTGATCATGTTATTTGAAGAAAGTGTTGCAATATATTACAATCTGAATGTTCAAATAAGTTTTCCATATTGACCACAAACTTGTGATGTTCTTGAGTAATGAATACATTATTTAAATAATTTTGGTAACATCTAGCATATTTATTTTTTATCTGAGCAGATCTATAGTATATTTGCAATATTACAGAAAAATAATACATCCATAGCCATCCACTGAGAAGAGTATTCTGAGCCATGGGCTGGTGACACAGGCCTATAATTCCAGCTCTGTCTCACCGAAGCAGGAGAATTGCAGGTTTAAACCCAGCCTGGGCAATTTAGCACTGGGGAGATCCCGTTTGAACACAAATAAACCCACAAAATGATTAAGAGTTGGCTAAAGTGTGGTTAAAATTCAATGTTTACAGCAATGTTGGGAATATCTTAATTCTTAGAATTCTTTTTTCTTTCTTTCCTTTCTTTCATCTTTTTCTTTTTTCCTTTTTTTTTTTTTTTAAAGTCAGGTTCTCATTGTCTAGCCCATGCTGTGCCGAACCAACTGTGGCGCCCAGACTGGCCTTGGACCCAGGGAAATTCCCCTTTCTTAGCCTCCCAAGTGCTGGGATTCCAGGTGTGCGCCACCATGCCTGGCTTATTTGGTGCTTGGGGAATGGAACTCTGGTACTTAGTGCTTGATTTAGCACTTGCTCCGCAAGTGCTTTAACTGCTGATGCATTCCTTCAGTCTCTTAGTGTATTTCTTAAATCAGAGAAAGAAAACATTTTTTGAAAGTTAGACTTGTCTAGAGCCTAGACTTTTTTGTTTTGTTTTGTTTTTAAATCAACTTTTATGACATGGTTGACACCAATCTCTAGTGGTAAAGGTCAGGCCTGCTAAATATGTTGCAATACACAGCACAAGTCCCTACAAAGAAAAATTACCCCAGAATATCAATTTTGACTGATACTGCTGAGAAACTCTGCCTTAGCCTGTTTGTGGGGGATGGGGTGGGGGATGAGGGGTTGAATATGAATTATTAGTGGTAGTTTTATTTATGCAAAAGCAGAAACTTTCCTACACCATTTCTATTTATAGTGATACATTATAAAAGACTGTTTTACGCACTATAAATATTTATTGTGATCAGATGAAACAAGTTTTCTAGCTCCTTCCACCCAGATCCTCTTTGCTTACAAAGGGAAAAACACAGAAACATAAGTTACTTAAAAACCAGTGGGTATAGTGTAGCTAGCTATAGCTCTCTGCTATTTATATGTTCTTGAGAGGTTGTGATTTTCTTTTCATTCATCTTTAGTCTAGATGCTTGAGACACAGAGGGATCTAGTTACATCCTCAAGGTCATGCACTAGGGAGACTCAAACCAAGAGATTAGATTTCTTGCCCAGAAAGATTCTTAATTCTCTTCGCTGAATAGCTTTTCCAGATGGCAGCCTTTCAGATGCTTGATTATTAATTTCCTTTTCTATCTGTACCATGTATCTTCATCTCTTAGAGCCCATTTAATATTCAGCATATCTACACAGTAAGTAATATTACAGCCAGTGTCTACCGACCAAATGAAAAACTAAATGAATAAAGTTCCTATCTGGAGATATAAGCAAAATGCACATAGCTGAGCATAACTTGAGATCACATATTTTCAAAGGCTTACACAGTAAATAGTTTTTGCACATATAACTGTCCACTGCAGTTGATTCTGGTTGACGGACAGCTTCTTTCAGGTAGTAATTCTGCAGTGCAGAGAAAGGAATGAAAAATACATAGTTACCTTTTGAAATCTTTGGTCTGTTGCACACAATTTCCATTTACTTTTGTCTTGGTAGCGATCAGTATATGGTCACATTCAGGTAACAGTTGGAAGGAGAGGGTAATTCCCAGTAGATCACAGCCTAGCAGGGAAAGGCCTTCCAATGCAGAATCACTATGAAAATTAGATTGAATCCACACCATGGATACTTTTGGTGGACAGGATAGGTAAAACAAAAAGAAACAGATGTGTTTTTTTCCTCATACTGTAGACTATACAGCACAATAACTATCATTTATGCAAAATTTCCTGTATGTCAGACTCCATGTTGTAAGCTTTACTTAAGTGGATTGTGTATATAATATATCTCTGAAGTAATCATATCCATTCTTTGGGTTGAAACACTGGAAGCTTCCTTGTAATAAAAAAAGCATCTTGTTCAAATGTACATGAGTAATTGAAAACAATATTGAATTTTTCAATGATCTAGAAACCCTGGAGTTGTTGTAAGCCTGTATTTAGAGTGGATATCCTAGAGTTCAACAGTTGACTCAGTATTTTTAGTTGAAGTATTATAAACAATTTATTTTACTCTTTTAAGTTCAGTTTTTCTGTATGTAAATAGAAACAATGATGACTTTAATGGGTCAAATTTATGATATATACTAGGTGCCTATAAAATATAATTATTGTAAACCTTCTCTAAGTCCTGTTTTTCCTACAAACTCTGGGATTCTTAACCTCCTGGAGCTTCACGTTGTCACATCTGGTCAAAAGATGACGTTTACACTACAATAGCTTAAGAAATAGATTTGCCTCTTGTACAACACAATAGTATTTAATATACATTAACAGTTGTATATATGTAACAAGAAGTTCCTCTGAATGAGAAGAAATAATTTTTATAAAAAGTAACTCTTGGCATTGTCTAGTACTCACAAAATTCATTACTTGTTAGATCCCAAATCTCTAAAAGATAGATGATGAACCTCAAGTGCTTGAATAAACCATCTTGCTTTGTTTCTCCAGATTAAATAAGTAGAATCAAAATAATTGTCCAACTTATTCAAGATAGAAAAACTAAGAAAATGTGTAAATACACAGCTTTGTTGACAGTGTTGGCATAAAGCTCATTAAGGAAATGTAGCTTTCTGTTCGCTTTTACTTTTCTGAAACTATTTGGTTGGTTTCACCGCAATATATCCAATTTACGTGTATGGAGTTTTCACAGGATCCATTTATAATTCTTTTAATATCTACACGATCAGTTACTCCATTCAGTCTCGTTCTGGATGATGGAGAAGTATGCCTTCTCTCTTTTTAACTTTGTCAGTGTTACAAGAAATGTGCCAGTCTGTTGGTCTTTCAAAACATGTTTCATTATTTCTTCGACTGCTTTTCAGTTTTTAATTTCTAATTATTCTTTCTGTTTGTCTTGGGTTAACTTTGCTCTTTTGGGGGGTTTTCATCAGTCTTAGATTGATTTGATACTTTTCCTATTAATGTAATTATTTAATGCTATAAGTTTATACCTTGCACTAGTTTGTCTGAAACTTACGCCTTCAAATACAGTTTCATTCTTGCTTTAGTTATAAGGTTTTTTATTTTCCTTGCAGATCTTTATATTAGTATAGGCCATCTAATAATATTGTGTTAAATTCTCTTATATTTTCCTTGAGATTTCCTTCTTAACTTTTTTTTTAAAGAAATGTTTTTAGGATCTAAGTTTTTGGAGTTTCTTCTCTTCTGTTCATTTCTACATTCTTTTGTGGCTGAAAAACACAACATGTGTACATTTATTTTAAATTTTGTGAAGCTTGTTTTACATCCTTGGTTCTGGTGTATCTTGACATATATATGAACAATATTTGAAAAGTTGCTGTGGTGGTTGATGTTCTGTTTACTTGTGCCTCTAGGTAGATGGTGGTGTTGATATTTTCAATATATTTTGCTGACTGCGTAGTTCTTCCATCAATTGTTAAGTGAAAGGTATTTAAGTTTCCACCAATGATTGTAGATTGTCTACTCTCATTTTTAGCTCTATCAGTTTTTTTGCCTCACATATTTGCAGTGCTCTTGTTTAGAACTTTATATTAAATATTAAAAGATAATTTATAGAACATAATTTAGCTATGGCATAAAATCAGTGTGCAATGACTTTTAGAAACTATAAGACACATTCATCTATGTGCCTCTTGGTGCATATGCACACACACACACACACAGGTACATACAGCTTTTTCTCAAAATATCTGACCATTTGTGAATCAGCCAAGGGTTTTACCCACAGAACTGATTTCCGAAGCAAGTACTAGAATTGCCACCTTTAATATTAAGGAAATGGGAATCTCAGTGAAATAGGTCTTTAAGAATGGAATTTCTTGTTAGATACTTATTTTTGCAGTAAAGAAGACTTCTTAAAGTTGTTTGAACATTCATGTTTTTTGGATTTCACAATACTCCCAGATAACACAAAATATAATATAACTACGATATACAACTATATGTATTTTATTAAAAGAAAGCACCACCACAATGTTAACTTGATGATCTTGTATACGTACCAGCAGAATTGTGGGAAGTTAGAATATATACAGCAGAGGGGAGAAATGTAATGGAACCTCACACCCCTGGGCAGAGTCAAAACAGCAAATAAGAATGAGGTATAGAGTTAAGTCATTTTTTTTTTTTTGTGCTGAAAATTAGTAGCCTCTTTTTTGACATACTCTTTTTCTTAGTTACTTTTTGTTGTTGTTGTTGGGGCAGAATACTTGACATCCACAACATTAGAGTCAAAAGATTTATTTTATCTGATAGTATCAGAAGGTCACAGTTTGTTCATACGTGGGCAGCTGGAAGTAGTGGAACCACGTGACCAGGCTGGAGTAAGATACAACAATCCTCACTGCACAACAGAACAAAGCCAACTTAGAGGAAGGGTGATCCTACTCTTACAGGTGCTGCTCCAGTTACCTTCCCCATGAGGTCATGCTCTGAGCATCCGCCCCTGTGAGCCAGGCCCAACCTCCCAACAATACCTGGTATCCGCAGGTATATGAGGCTTTTGGGGTAGACAGTAGAGATCGAAATCACAAAACCCTCTAAATATGTATTTAAACATTTGTAAAAAAAAAAAAGAATACAGAGGAAGGTCACCAAACTCAAGTGTTTCATGCTTCCAATTATTCAGATTATTCTCAAGTTTACACTAGCATATACTTCATTGGAACTTAATAAAGCTAGAATCCTTTAAAAAAATCAAAAGGTGTCATTAAAAACCCATCAATGGAAATCAAGATTTTCAAATTCTGCAACATTATTAATATACACTTAGGATAACCATTGTTTTAATGAGTAGTTATAAGTAATTAGTAAGAATTGAATTCAGGGTATCTTTTTCAACAGTATTGCAATGAATACACAAATATTTTTCTGTAGTAAAGACCAATTTTGAAAGCCATTCCTAATCATTAAAACATAATACACATACTGAAAGATATGGAACAGCCCTTAATGTTTATATTATAAAATGATTTTGGTTTCTTTGAGGAAACCTTAATAGTTCCATTCTTTTCTAAATGCTGTTAGATTGTTTGATACTGATACAACAAGAAAATACTGGTTGCATTTTAAAGTACATGTGAATTTTATTAAAATTCACATATATGTTAATAGGGTTGAGTGCCTTTTGACACTGTCTTTTGACTGTGGTATATACTTTCCCAGTAATATTTTCTATAAATTGTGTGTGTGTGTGTGTGTGTGTGTGTGTGTGTGTGAAATAAGTATGATTAAGATGTTCTGATATCTTTCTATTAAATAATATCCCAGTAATATTGGCTTCTCACATAGAAAACACACCTTATGTATGTAACTTTAACAGCTTTTTGATATTTTAAAGATAGGTATGTGAGTGTGTGAGTGTGTGTGTGTGTGTGTGTGTGTGTGTGTGTGTCTGTGAGAGAGAGTGTGTGTGTGTGTGTGTGTGTGTGTGTAATCTAAAGGAAATACTTGAACTCTTACTTTCCTGTCTTAGTTAAGCTTGTGTAGCTCTTAGGAAAGCAAATTCACTTAGAGGATAATATGGAAAAATTCTATGGCTTTATTTTTGCACCTAAATGATGACTATCACCAGATTGGTCTCAGATGTCCATTAGGGACTTTTCAGTGTAAAAAGTGAAAGCTAATTACGGTTTTACACTGCATGCTCTTGGCCAACAAAATAGATATTTACCTGGGATCAGTGAAAAGCAAAAGTAATTCAGATAGTTAGATAAAAAGTTCACATGTAGGGAACACTCCTTGGGTTCTAAATAAGAATGAGGTTATTTCTAGTGGTGTATACTTGTAATCCCAGTGCTCTGGAAGGCTGAGGCACAAAGATGGCTAGTTTGAGCCCAGCCAAGGCAACTCAGTAACTTAGCAACTTAGATTTTATCTAAACATAAACATTTAGAAAAGGGATATGCGCACATCTCAGTGCAAAAGGTAAAGGTTTCATCCCTAGTATAACCAACATGAAAAAAAGATAATTTTCTTCCATTGTTTCACCACTGACTATATTTCACTTCAACTGACTTCAACTGTTGCCACAAACTTGGTGGCTTAAAACAATGCAGTTATTATTGTAAGGGTGTATAGGTCACAAGTTTGACAACAGCATCAGCGGGCTACAAACTGTTGGTAAAGCTGCTGCAGGTATATGTGCTCTGGGAAGGATTCACTCCCTTGTCATTTTATGTCTGAAAGCAGCCAGTACTCCTAGTCTGTCTGCTTTTGTTATTTCAAAGCCAGCGCCCTCATCTCTTTCTCTCTCTCTGAGCTCTTTCATACACCCATTTTCATGGTGTCTCAAATCAAATAACTCTGAGTTATCAGAAGGTATAAGACTGACAAGGATAAGCAGAAGGATTCTGAATATGGCTTTCCAAGTGAAGCTCATTCGTTTGATGTATAATTTTCTTCATCTGTCAAGGAAAAATTTTTCGTAGAGTCAGTTTTTATAAGAAAAGTAGTGATGAGGTGGGTGTTCGCAGGCTGAGTCTGGTTTCGCAGGTACGTCCTTCCAGAATTCCAGGAGTCTAAGGTAGATGGGTCACAAGTGATAGTATGTTTGAGTCCAGCCTGGGCACTTTAGTGACTTACTGAAACCTGTCTCAAATCTGAAACTATAAATGGGCTGAGGATTTTGCTCAGTGTGATGTCTCTGGGCTTGATCTTCAGTTCCACTAAAAACATTACATTCACTAGATGTATGAGAAATATTTAATAAATGACACGGGTTCAGGAAGGAAACTTTAGCATTTGGTGCCAGAATATTGCATTGCTGTTTTCAAATTTTGTGGCTTTCTGACATCTTAACTATAGCTTTTATTTTGTTGTTAACAGTATTTTTTATTAGGAGCACATACACACAGAGAAAATTACAACTGTATCAATGTGTATTAGTCAAATGTATTTCTTGGTATAAATGTCTTCATAAATGATCACAGAACTAGCTGAGGTCATTACTTACCATTTCAAAAATTGCTCCATTTACCTAGTGTTCTCAAATCATTTTAGGCAACCTTGGATAAGGGCCCTCTTTTTGCATAGTCTTTGGAAGTTATTCCCAAGACACATGTACATTGTGTATTCAACAAGATGAATTATTTATTGACAAGTTGCAGACATTTCATAAATTTTTAAGCTTGGAATTCTCATAATCATCCTGTGATTTTTTGACATTATTGTATCACAGATGAAAACAAATGGCTGAAGACAGCAAAATAATTTCAGATTCTATACCTTATAATAGTAGGACTAAAATTTATGTGTACATGTATGGCACCCCTGTCTGTAGGTGCCAAGTTATGGTACCTAATAAATTAATGAGTAAATATTTGGTTTTAGAAAAGTGCCATACGTTCCCACGTTCTTTTGATTTGGGTGCATGGTCCTGTGAACCCATCTATTTTTATTTTGTTTAGCCTCTACAACACTTTAGGCAATTAGAAAACCTTTTTTTTCCTTTCTTCAATACATATTATATAAGGGATTGATTTCTTTAATTTTTGTTGTTGTTATTTGTGGTACATAAGATCAAGTCCCAGGCCTTTGCACTGAACCATATCCCCAGCCTGTGTTTTGGTTTTGATTTGGAGGTAGGGTATTGCTAAGTCATTAAATTGCCCAGGCTGGGCTCAAAATTGTGATCTTCCTGTCAGAGCCTCCTAGAGGCCTGGAACTGCAGGTCACACCCAGGACCTTCACCTTGAGCTACATCTCCTGTCTGTTTGTAAATTTTGGTTTTTGTTTTATAGACCTGTCCTTGCTAAGTGGCTGCGTTCCCCTGCCTGAGTTAACCTAACAGTCTTCTGCTTCCACTCCCGGAGGGCTGAGATTATCAGCATGCATTACCACAGATTATTGACAACCTGGTATTTGTTTTACCCATTTTAAGTTTTTAAACATCTGTCTTCATGCTGCTGTAACACATGGACACCAAAATGAACATGAGTCACTTCTGGTTCTCTGTACTGTGATAATTTGCTTCCAACCGGAGCACGATTATTCAATGTAACTTACTACCTTCATCATTTAATGCGTTTGCTGATAGTAAGGGTCGATTCAATAATTTACTTGAAGGTTTCTATTTTTTCTTCCAATTTAAAAAGAGATTTTATTAAAACTAAGTACAATATAAAATAAAGTTTCTTGGTAGGTAAAACGACTTCCATTCTTAGCTAATAATGTTTAACATTTAAGCATCATGCAGTCATAGGGTGGTTTTGATTATAATTCCTGGTTCCAGTACCATATTCCTTGTATTTTGTCCTCCAAAGATGTATTTATCTAATTAAGTATCTTTGCAAAGAAATTGTAATTGTACCTGGAGTGGTCTAATACATTTCAGTGTCTTCTTTCTCTTACCTCAAAAGATTTAATCTGTTGTAATACACATAAATTATATATCTATTGCAATTATAAAAACTAATACTTTTATATATTTTATGGCTGTGGGTATAAAAATTATATTGTGAATGTAAGCATTTCATTTTCACAAAGCAGCTGCTGGTTCAGGATTTTATTAAATTTCTGAGTAGAGTTGAAAGTTGTTATACTTACTGAGGTATATTTCCTGTCAATGTACAACACAAATATGTTTTCTAAATGAAACCTTTAGTAGAAAGGTATAATATTTAGGAATTAATATCTAGCTTTTCCTATGATACTGTCCTCATTTATCATATTTTCATCCTTTTTATTTTTATTTTTTCCTAATTTTTTTTCCGGCCAGAATATGGCTGCTGCACCCCACAATTTGTTGTCTACCTTTTATGTAACAATTATCTTTTAAATAAATTCTAAATAAATTAAGATACATGATATAAGTTGATAATTTCTCCAAGACTATATAGAATACGAGAATGAAAGACAGAAGTAAAGCTTATGCAAGTGATTCTTTCTCTCCTCCTTCACCCTTAGACCTGTTAAATACATTTGTTTGTACAAAGAGCAATGATAATAGTCTAAG
Source organism: Ctenodactylus gundi (assembly GCA_004027205.1). Classification (NCBI taxonomy): domain Eukaryota; kingdom Metazoa; phylum Chordata; class Mammalia; order Rodentia; family Ctenodactylidae; genus Ctenodactylus; species Ctenodactylus gundi. Next base: position 104,610 of record PVKB01002911.1, read on the forward strand.
GAAGAAAGGAACTACCTAAGTGTGTTTCAGTTCATTCTCTTCCTCTACTGTCCCATGAAAAAAAGCCTAATTGCTACTTAGGCAAATGATGACACAAGAGTTTATTGTCATAGAATTCTACATTGGATATAGTCAAAGATCAGACTCTGAGCCTGGCTGTTTTCAGGTCTTAGAATGAACTGTGAGTTTATAAAGCAGGAGTGAGGATCTCGGGGTGTTAAACTCCTTTGTCAACACCTTCCTGGTGTGTGTACAGGGAGAAGGGTCTTAGACTTGCTATTCCTATGAGACACTTTCATATTTTGTGTAGTTTATGGATATCCATCATCACTCTTTTATTTATGATAGGCAATCATCTCTCTTTATACAACTTCAGGTTCGTATGATACTTGATATGTATCCACTGATCAAAACTAAACTATTTCTTATTCTAATAACCTGAGGTAGTTATCACAGGGACGAACATGAATATTTGCATATGCAAATTAGAAAAATACTGCAAATTCTTGGTTGCTGAGAAGATTTGATCAAAACCAGTGCCAAAATCAATAGATGAAGACTGCTTCATTAAGATCCTATTTCCTGGACAGATTTGGAGGATACCACATCATAAGCACTATATCTGTCGTACTTCCTAGCTGCAGTTGTAACAGAATTTTGCTTGTAAAAAACACAAGGAATTCAAATAATGGAGACCATTTTCCGACAACATCTGTCTTTTTCCTATTAAAGTATACTAAATCCTTGACTTTTTGTTAAAAGTGGCACATGTTATTATGTGACTACAGGGCCATGGGAATAATGCCGTAATTTTCACTACCTGGTATAAAATACTTGAGGTAGACAATATTGAGACTTCGTGATGGTTGAGGTGAAGTGTCAAGTTGGCTGGTTTGAGAGATGCCTGTGAGATGAATGAAAAATGCTTCTAAGTGTATGTAGGTGCGTCATCATCGAGGTACCGTCTTGGCATCTGTCTGCCATTCCTTCCTCCATCCTCTCCGGCCCTGCACTTCCCTGCTCTGCTTCCTGAATGTTGCCCACAAAGCAATTTTGTTTTACTAGGCTCTTCCACCAAGCTGTTTCTGCCTCAGAGAGCGCAGCTAATCAGAGACTAAATGCCCTAAAACCCCAAGCCAAATTAATCTCTCCTCCTTTATGTTGCAAGTATTGGGCATTTGCTTCCAGTGGCAAAAAGCTAAACCACACTTAATCAGAATATAATATTTTAAGTCTCTTTGATTCCATCAGAATTAATGAAAAATGATTTTTATAAATGGATATGAGTAATTAATATAATGGCTAGATTTATGAATTAGTGTATTATTAGAGCTGGAGCTTTAAAGCTATTTCTGTATCTGTAACAACGATTCCTTTTAAAAACAGTTTTCAAAATATGAAAAAAAAGCTTAATGGCTAACTGCTAAATGATTTGCTTTGATTCCATGGATGTATTAGTAACTTCGGCAGATCTATGTAAGAATTTAAATTCTCTTAAGTATTTACTTAAACCACCGGTGCATGTCCTGCCTCTCTACACAGCTGGCTGTCAGCATTTTAGTAACTTCAGCAGAAGTAATTCCAATTATATAATAGACGTCTTTGTTGAAATCACAAAGGATTCATGTGAAAATTATTGAGCCTCACGTGGTATTTTATCTCCAGTGCCAGCAAGTTTGCCATTTCCTTATAGGATAATGGTGGAATAAATGTGTTATAAAGAGAAAAGTTTTTGCTAATTTATTCCTGTATGTGGCATTAGAAATGAAAGGTAGACTGAATGTCATCTTCTGAAGGTGGCCACAGTATAGTAATGCAAAACACTGCATGGTGTTTGAAAAATGTGTACAGTAGTTTCATAAATATTTTTCTATCTTATCTCTTCTCTTTCTTAAAATGTCTCTGTGATGTGATAGGGAACAAGAGTTTAACAGACTGATTCTCAATATCTGTTAATTATTTTTAATCACATGTCGTAACTGTCTATATTTTTCCTCAATAGAATTTCTACGCTTTTGAAGCCATGGGCCCAAAACTCACCCAAGAGCTTAACAAACCCAATGGGTGAATAATGGCAAAGTATTTATGTCCCAAAATAACCAACAAGGAGTGGGTTTTAGCAAGGCTCACTACTTCAGAGAAAAGGCACCTTCATTCTTGCCCTAAAGACACCAGTGTTCCTCCACTTCTCTCATCTAACGTGCTGATATAGAAAATATTTGACATTGAAATGGACAAAACTAATGGCAGGTGTTGGACTAATTCTCCAAATTGTTTTTTAAATGCAGATGTTAGTAAAATCCAGTCACTGTCAATAATGATAAATGTCAGTGTAGAGGTAAAAGTATAATTCCATACTGCTGGCAGATACATCACAACAACTGGAGGTGCTTAGCTGATTTTCTACCATAAGCCATATTTCAAAAACCAAACACCATATGATGATTAGTGTTTTACAAATGGTTTCTACCTGCCTACACTTGGGAATGTAATTCCATATAAAAAATGAACTCCTTTATGACTCATTAAGTCAGTAGCACTACTGTAAATCATAAGCCCATTAAATAAAAATAGTGTAATATAGACCTACTGAATCCAGCTGTTTAAATATCATCTAGCATATGGGGCTTAGTAATTGGGCTCCAATGCTAACTGTTGAATCATTTACATTTGTGTTAGGTGTTGTACTTCTTTCTATAGGAGAGGACAAAGTAATTTCTTAGTTGCTACTAGGATAAATAATGCACTTTTAATATCAGCTGAATAAACTCCCAAGTTAAGGCTAGTTACCTTCTCATTACTGGGGCAAAATCTCAAAACAGAAGACTTAAAGCACGAGGCATTCAGGAAAGTCAAGTGCATGGTCACCTGACCACAGGCAAGAACATGGCAGAAAGCCATGGAGGAGAGAACCACCTGATGACAGGAGCGGAGGCTGGAAGAGCCAAGGACTAGAGAACCCACCCTCCCGGTCGTAGCCCAACGATGCATTTCCAACTAGACCTGCCTCCTAGCCCCTTCACGCATGAGCTTGTTGATGGGTCAACTCGCTGACCAGGAGAGCAACCTGCTGATTCCCCTCACACCCCCAGGGCCCCGTTTCTGAATACATTAGACGTTTGGGGGCCAATTTAGGTTCAAATCATGATGTTCCATACCTGGCCCCCAGAAAGCTCATGTTCATCTCATTAAGAAAAATATATGTATTTCATCTCTAAAAATTGCCACATTTTTAAGTTTTAGGACTGCCAGAAAGTACAAGACAAAATTATCCTTTGAGATGCAGGGTGGATACTTAACTGTGAGTTCCTGGTGGGCGAGGGGGGGGGGTGGGGGGGGAGTTAAAAGTTCCCAACATACCATGGCATAAAGCAAACACTCTTTTCCCAAAAGGAAACAATAGGGGAACAGAAGCTGAATTAGGCCGTTAGACCAAAGCCAGACTGAAACTCAGCTGGGAAAACATTAAATCCGATGACTTCATGTTTAGGCAGATTTTGGTGATAGGCGAATGCCAGGGCGTGGGCAGCCTGTCTGCTGTCACCTTGTTGTTTGAGGCCCACGTGGCTTCTCTCTTGGGCAGTTTTTGCTCACCTGCTTCAGCTTCTCACAGAAGATTCTTCGCATCACTGGCAGTTCCAAATTCCTGGGGTCTCCTCTGCACACTTAGTTCGTCTTTCAGACCTTCGCACACTGTCCTCTCAGAGGCACATTGCCTGGTTCCCAGACCTTCATGAAATGTGGAAGAGTTCTGTATATCTAAATAACTAAAACTGCTTTGATGATTCCAGTGTACCACCAGTTGAAGCATTAGCTTGGTTTCCTTTGACCATAGTTACAGTGGCCCCCCAGTACCGGGATGGCTGAACCTAGGGATATGCATTCCTCATCAACAGAAATGTGCAGGGTCCCCTGAGATTCTCTCTTCATAGCAAAGTCCTTCAAAGGAATTTATCCTCTTACAATATTGCCCTTGCACTGAGTTGGGACTGGCCATCGCCTGAGATGCTCTAAGGCATCTCATGTAAAGTACATGATTTCTTTTTAATAATATTTTTTTTGATAAGCATGCTTCCCATGATCCTAACTTGGGAAGCATTTTCTTTTTGGTAAAGCTAAATGCTTTTCACTTTTTTGCTTCAACTTTCCATTCGGATTCTCTCAGCATAAGACAGGTTAAACTTTTTAGTTGTACTCACACTGCAGTCTGAGCAAGGAGCTGCTTTGAAACTGGCTCTGTCAATTAGTTTCTCTTACACTTTCACCTCATATAAAATCTTTGGATGTGGAGAAAATGTAGACAGGTGAAACATGCCTTGTCTCTGTACCTGAGAACTGTTCTCTCAAGATTCGGTTCTCATCTCTCTTAGAATTAACCTCATGATATGCTGCTCTAGCTGACATGCCTAGACTATCTGAAACTCCTTTTGCAAATTCATTTCAAATACTTCTAAGGCACATTGCCAGATATCATCCCAGCAGCAAGTCTGGCACCAAGTTGCGTATTAGTCATTTTCCCATAACTGGGACAAAAACTCAACCTCACAATTGAAGGGAGCAGAGAACCCGTCTATGCCAGGGTTCAGGGAAGTCAGTTCACGCTAGGCTAACATCAAGGCAGAAATGTGACAGTAGGGAAAGCACAGCAAAGGAAAACTGCTCAGTATGGGAGCTAAGATGCAGAAGGAAGGAGAAGCCTGCGACCAGAACGTGCTTTCCAGGTCCTTGCCCCTGTGAGCCACTCCAACCAAGCCCTGACTCCTCACAGCCATTCCACTCTGAATCCACCAGCCACTTGGCCCACTGATAACTATGGTACCCACAAAACCCAATCACCTTCCAAAAGCCTCGTCACTGAATACATCAAAATCTTATATCAAAACTATATTTATGTCTAATTATTGAACTTAATGAATTTTCTTTGAAGTTTTATCTAAATTATATTTGTTTTAGATAACATCATGGTATCTTCTACGCTCGGCTTTATTTGGCTTTAAATGCCAAAAAAAGATTTGCCTCATACTTACTTGGTTTATGTTTCATTTACTTCTATGTTTCCTACCTTAGAGCAAAATCAACTTAAAATGCCTTCTTGTCATTTTGGTAACCCTTGTGAATATGTGTGATAAGGATGAGGTAAAGAGAATCAAAAAACGAAGCAAAATGATTTCATTTTCACATCATTCTAACACAAAAGCAGGTTCCTCTAGTCAGTGCTGACTGTGTCTGAGTGTATGGAATGTGGATAGCGTGGCTCACTGCTGAGCCTCCAAGCCCTCTCAAGGAATCCATCTTCTGGACAGGCTCACCGTTCCTAAATCTTGGTAGGGCAACATAAGCCCTGAAACTTTTGCCTGTCTTCCCTACTTACTTTTCCAGTTTTGTGACAAGTCTAGTTTCTTTCAGCTGTTAATCTGTGGGTCGGACTCACTGCCGTTTGGTATTTTAGTTTTTCTTTTCCCTCTTTAATCAAGTCCCTGAGCAAAATTCACTTCACTTCAAACACTTGGAGTCATTGCTGTTTTTCTGGATGGAGCCCGACTGATACAATCTCAGGCATTAACTTGATGTTTTCACAGGGAGGTAGTAAAACAGATGAGGTGTGCCAGTTTTCCTCACGTTAAATATCAAATGTGACAGTTTAGACACCCTAATATATTCTGTAGAAAATTAGCCATGAATCCATTGCTTACTGAAGGAAATTGAAAGTAAAAGTCGTGGGAAAATCAGTTGGAATCATACAGATTATAGGCCACATCACAGAGCAGAAACTCCTGAGAATTGTCATTGAAAATGGATATGCTTGTAATCTAACGTTGTATGGCAAGCACAACTGTGACTTCTCAGGCTGAATAGTAAAACAATGAAAATATTTACCAGAAATAAAATGGTATTAATTACAGATAATTTGCAAGACTTTTCTACAACAGCAACAACAAAAAAGAGAAATGCCCAGAACTTTTTGACTACCTGTCCATACCCTAAGACCAGAGAAAATTAAGCACCTCTCTCAGAAAATTACCCATTTCCTGTTAACGATCAATAAAATTAAGTTTTCCATTATCCATTTTTGCTTTCTTTCCATTCCATTAGTTAGCGTAATACTTTGTTATTTCTAGAACCTACTGCTTTGCTTGTTTTCGATCCAATGCTTTATTTCATAACCTTGAGCTGTACAAATTACATTTCTCCTCCTGCACATCCAGGCTCACTTGCAGTCAACCGGTTCTTTCCGAGTAAAGTCTCCAAAGACGCCGTCTCTGTGCACTGTCCTCATTTTATCCTCTCCTACTGCTTATTCCACCACTTTTAATGATTGTGCTTCTCTCATCCGACTAAACATGTTCCCAATGATCTCCATGGCTTGTTGCTAAATCTGTGGATGTGTACAGGGTTGAATGTTCACAGCCTGCCGACAGATTTTGGTGCCTCTTTTGATTTCTGGAAGTTGCCTGGATTCTATGACGCCACAGCCTATTGCTTCCCTTCTCATTTTCCAGGTCTCTTCTCATTCAACACCATGGTCAGTGCATGCACATGACATGGAGTGTTTCCCTCGGGATTAGCTTTAAAGTCTCTGTATTCTTTGCTTATGGAGGGGATTGCTTTTGAGAAAGTGTCATGCAAAAATAGTCCAGATTGGTCTCAATTTATAAGCCTCCTTCTTCACTCTCCTAGAGGCTGTGTGAAGCCTATTTTCTTTCAGCTAGGTGTCCCCTTCCTGAAGAATTTTAGACTTAACCACCATCTGTGTGTCTTTGATTCCAAATATAAAACTTGAGTTCACATTCCCAATAACTATCTGAGGAAGGCAGATTATAGTTCAGGCTTGTTGTCCTCTTAGTGCGAGGTTGCAAAAATAGGTACATGATATACTTAATCTAACTTTTGAATAATACCGATATCTGCTCAATATTAGTACGTGAGATAGTCTCCCATTGTTGTCCCTCAAGTTTTAAGTGGCAAAAACCAAACCAAGACAAGAGTCTGAATAGATCGTATGCTAAATCTAGTAAGTCACGTGATAGTGTTTGAGCAGAAGCAAACTTTCCACATCTCTTGGAGTAGTTATCCAGAAGAGGAGGGCAGACGCTGCCCGTAAGACAGAGGAGAACAGGGGAACTCCGTAAGTAGACGTGACACGAGGAATTTTACCTCGGCCGTGCCACGGAAGTGATTTCTAACCTTAAATCATTCAACTGAAAAATAAAGGGACTTTTTAGTAATAATCCAGAATTCTAAATAACACAATCATCTATCAACAGATAAAGAATAAAAGTATTTTGAAATATTCAAATTGTACTATGAAATATGATAGAGTACAAATGATGAAAGCATAATTTTAAAAAGCAGAAAACATCTACAGTAGATAAATCTAGTATTTGTAATGTCCAGCTAATAAGAAACAATAATCCATATATAACCAAACATATATTTTTTATATTTTATATCGTTATTTTTACATTGGTATATTTTAGATATTACCTAGGCATATATACATTCAACAAAATAGACAAAAAAGGGAATAGGTATAAAATTATGATAAAATGCAAATTAAAGGATTTTATAGAGACTAAAATGGTGATTTAGGTATAAAAATATTCTATCTTATACTAAAATTATGTTTATTATAAATCAGAACCTTTTGCCATGTGTTCTCTTCTGTTAACATATTTGATGACAAAATGTGAAACGAACAACTCCTCTAAGTCCCAATTCTGTCATTCCTGCCGCAGACGGTGTCGGCTGTACTCAGCTCTGTGTGCTAGGGTTGTAGGCATAGATTTGATTGAGGGTTTTTGTTTGTTTTTACACCAGGTGCTTTGATCATTTCTTAACTAGGTTGTCCCAATAGGCATTTTAATTGGAATCATTGCCTTACACTTCTGTTTGCGCCAATCTGCCACTGGTACTAATCGATGTTGTTATTGCTGTCTCTTTGGAGAAAACCACTGATTTGTACATTTTGGGTAAATCGTCTCATCTGGGAAATAAGATTAGCCGTTTTTGAACTGAAAAATAATCCATTTATTTAGAGACTTTTCAATGTGCAGGAGAAAATAAGAGCCTTAAAAAGTTGAAGCCTTTTTCAAAAAATATTTATCATGGCAGATGTTTCTTTCAAAGAAGATGTTAAAAACCGGTTTTCTCCAAAGCTACTTGATTCGGTGAGGAGCTTTTGTCTTCTCTGTAGAGTTCTGAGCTAAGTCCTCCATTCAGTTTTTAATCTTACAGCGTTTATTCTCTTTCAAGATTTTCCAATTTGCCAATTCACTGGATTTTGTTTATCACCTTTTCTACAAAAGCTCATTTGTTCCTTGACAGTTGCATTCTAAGTTAAATCCAAAGTAGGGCAGATTAATGAATATGCAAACTGGCCCCAAGGGTTGTTGTTAGCTTGATAGTTCTATCACACCAGCCATATGTAAAGTCTATCTTCCCATTAAATGTGCCTGCTTTTGCTATGTCAGAGATTATTTATTACTTTCTTCTCTATTAGTCTTGACTAACAGGAAGTTTTGGATCAAACAAGGCTTTTTCATCTCCAATTGCTTATACATCAAACACTCCTTTGCTGTGGGTTTGGCATATTAATGATTTTATAGCATTGCTATATATTTGTTTCATGTACCTGGCATAATTTGGTGCAAAATAATAGAAACAGAGTTGAAAAACAATCTCATTTTATAGGAGAGTATTACAAAAGAATTCTGCATGTGCAAAAGATACCTTGATGTTTGGTTTTCAAACAAAATAAATGATGTGTCAAGTTAAAGCAAATGTAAAAATAACAGTTTTTCAGTGGTTCTTTTTTTATTCTTGTATGTCTATGTTAAAGTAACCTATTATAAAAATCTATGCTGTTTGAAGGTAAGTTTTAACTTTACTGTGCAATACATTCACCTTCCCACTTCATTCTGGTATGTAACACTTAATAATTCCTGCTGAATTTCTTTCTCGATTTAGATGTCAAAGTATTACTAGAAACACAGCTCTCATTTCTTTCTATATCAGTTTCTACTCCAGTATTAAACAACTGTGTCTTATATGAATGTTTGCAGATTGGCTAGGGCAAAAAAAAAAAAAAATACTTCTTAGGCAAAGGTCCCTTAGACTCTTGTCTTAATTTTATAATATGTCATATACCTTCAACATACATATTAACCATTAAAGAATTTATGAATTAAAATAGTCAATTATGGCTATTTTACCTTCGTCATTTTAGTCGATTCTCATGAAGTCCTCTGCTGTAGGCATTGGGGTTATTATTTTTCGGGTAATAAAATGGGATCGTAGATAATTTGTCCAGCTACAGAGTAAAATGTTGAAGCAGATTAAATATGTCCTATGACTTCAGAATCCATGAGGTTACCCATTAAATTTACTTTTTCTGTACCCAAAATAATCAGTCACCTAGACAATTTTGTCAAATCAATATGACCTACAATTCCATTATCTCTCGCTCTTCATTAACTGCTTGAATTTTTATGCATCTCATTATTACTCCCTTTCTTAAGCATCAGATGAGTTAAATTCATTTACTTGAGTTAATCATTTTAATTAATGAGATTTACCAAGTTTAGAATATGTCTACGAAATCCCTTCCTTAGTTAATAGTATAGTGAATCATGAATAGTTCAAAAATATAATGAGACACATGGAGAAAACATCTGTCCTTCAACAAACATGCCTTTGCCCTTCTATATTTTAGTCTCTGTTACAATGATAAATTACAACAGTTTCTACTATGTTATTTTCACTCTGCAGAAAAAAATAAACAGCCACATGTACAGGTAATTTTAATAAACTCATTGTAATGAAACACCATTTCCAATCAGGTAGAACTATGCATCTTAAGCTAAGGAAAAAGGGTGGGCTCATTCTGGGAGCCAGGTGACTAGTTCCTAATGCTAATCGGATCCATCAAAGTGTGAAAGGTGTGTAATAATAGAATTTACTGGTATTTGCTGTGATATTATCATTTTAAATCTCTTCTGTTTGTTTCATCATATACAGATGTGCATCACTTAACAGGGTACAGCACTGAGGAATACATTATTACATTTTGTCATGGGGAGAGCATTGGACAGAAAGTGTGCTTGGGCTCACCCAAATCTCCTTGGTCTAAGATGGTCGCTGCATATGCCCTCACACTAGTCAAGAGATGCGGTGAGAATGAGATGTCACAAGGTTGTGGCTGGCCTAAAACAGTATGCACTTGCAGTAAAATTATGTATTTGGTGTGGAGTTTTACTGTAAGTAGAAGGAGTATACTCTGAAAATGAAAAGTATGATAGAGTTATGTATACAACTATTGTACATATTAAAAAGGATCTTAGCTGGGTGTGGTGAGACACATGTATAATATCAGCACAATAGGAGGCAGAGGCAGAAGAATTTCAAGTTTGAGCCTGCGTAAACAATGTATCAACTTTGCAAGACCCATCTGAAAATAGAAATAAATGAAGGGTTGGAAATACAGTTCAGAGAGAAGGTACTGTGATTCATTCCTCAGTCTCTCTCTTCTTACACACACATTCTCTCTCTCTCTCTCTCTCTCTCTCTCTCTCACACACAGACACACACACACACAGTACTTAGATTCCTAGGCTGAGATATAGGAAAAAAATTTAGAAATTTTCTTTATTAAAATTTAATCTTTTTAATTTTTACTATCTGTTCTATGAAACATATAAAATATTATATAATAAATACCTCTCCAAAATGTATTGGTATAGATAAGTTTTTAAAACTATTTTAAAATTTTACTAAGTAAAGCATAAAGACTCTAGGCATTTGAGCTTAAGAAGGATGTTAAAGTGCTAGATAAAGTATCTTAGAGCAAAGTTAATGTCAAGGGCACTGGCAAAATATATCTTGGTGTTTGGCAAAGAGACCATGGCATCATTGTTAGGCTGGGAGGATCTTGTGACTGGTTAAGTGCGGTACAGCCTTGCAGAGGGAGACATCAAAGGTTGCGCTAGGGAATGGAAGTACATCCCCTTGTTCTAGGTAGACAGAAAAATTATTGTCAAAATGGCCATACTATCAACATTGATATATTGGTTTAATACAGTTCCAATAAAAGTGCCATAGGCCTCACTCACAGAACTAGGAAGAAAATCTTAAAAATTTATATTGAAGAAGAGACTGCACAACAGGGCAACCCTGAGTAATAAGAGCAAAGCAGGAGTCATCGCAATCTCAGATTTCAAGTTATATTACAAAGCAACAGTGATAAAAATGTATACAAGGAGCACAAAAAGATGTATGAACAGAATTGAGGAGGCAGAAAAGTCCCAGGTGCCTTCAGCTATCAGATATATGAAAAAAAGGACCAAAAACATGTTAGAAAGCCAGCCTCTTTTTTTTTCTTCTGTGAAGCAGTGGCTGTCTATACATAGAAGACTCGATGTAGATCTGTCTCTCTTACCCTGTACCAAATTCCAATAAAAATGGGTCAAAACCAAGACATTAAAACATGTCTGAATCTGCTAGAGGAGAAAATTTGTAAAACTCTTGAAGATGTAGGCATAAGGAAAGACTTCAGTCATACAAAAATGAATGTCAAGATTCAATGAATAGGATTACATCAAGTTCAAGAGATTCTTTGCAAAAAGGAAGCCAATAAAAGTGAAGAGACAACCTATAGGATAGGGGGAAAAGTGCCAGCTACTCCTTGGACAGAGACTAGTGTGTAGAATATTTAAAAAAAAAAACTTCCCTTCTGGACAGAGAACTAATATCTACAATACAAAGAAAGGACCCCTTCAACATAAAAAGACACAATTAAAATGGGCAATTGAAATGAGTAGACAATTCTCAGATTTGCAAATGGCCAATAGTACATGAAAAACTGTTGAGTTTTCTTAGCCTTTAGAAAATGCAAATCAAAACATCGATATTTCGTCTTAACAGTAAGAAAGACTAGCGTCAAAGAATAGCGAGTGCTCATCAGGTTATAGGGAACCTGCCATTCAACATTGTTAGTAACAATGCAAACTAGAATAAACACTATAAAATCAACATGGAGTTTTCTCAGAAACTAAGTGGAAATTCCATTTGTCCCCATCATATATTTACAGGTATATGACTCATAACAGAATCTTGGAAGTGACCTATATGCCTATCAAGGTGAATGAGTAAGGATAATGTGACCAGTTGTGAGGGTGTAAACCAGTAATTCTAGCGCTTTGAAGACTGAGGCAGTAATACTGCCATGTTTTCGAGGCCAATGTTGAACACACAATGAGTTCAGGACCAGCCTGGGCTACTGAACAAGACTGTCCAAAAGAGGAAAAAAACAAATGTGGACTGAGTGCTTTTTTTTGGTACGCAGAAGGAATAGCATTGTGCTAAGTGAACTAAATCAAATACAGAGGTTTCTCTTACATAAGAAAAACTAAAAAGTAAAGAAAAATGGAAGAGATAAGAAATATCATGGTCTTTGAGAGGAAGCAGTTCTAGAGCTGGGGAAGGATGGAAGGGAGTTCAAGGGACGAAAAAATCATGAACATGCACAATGTATGTGTATCAGTTCCTCAAGATTTATGCAATTCCTAGTATCACAAAACTTATTAACACAAAGTTATTAGAAAGAACATGATTCCCAAGTATTAGAAATGAGCAATGAAATTTGGAATTATAGGGAGTAAAACTATTGTATTGGATTCAGAGGCTTACTGGATGATAATTGTCAAAGTAGAGGTCACTAAACGCCTCCCTAGTTTCAAGGGGTTTAGGATAGAAACTGTGAGTAGAGACATTCTCAGTGTGTGGAGGGACTGAGTTGGTGCAGAGGGTTCTCAGACACGGAAAACCTGTATTTCCCTTACAGGTTTTTTGTTTGTTTGTTTTTTGTTTGTTTGTTTTTGTTTTCTGGGACTCATGGTTAATGGGACTCTTCCACCTTGGACACCATGAAGCCTATAAGGCTTATCGCTTGTTTCCACGACAGGGGAGGGGAGGGAACATTATGCCAGGATGAGTCTGACTTACAGTTTGTTGAGAGCGTTTCCAAACATACAGTCAAATCTGGAAGAGTAATTGTCACTGTTAAAATCACAGCAGATAATCTTGTGCTTGTTGTAGTCCAGAATGTTCTTTAGGAAGCCTTTGATGCCTGCTTCACCTTAATATGATTACTTGGCAGCTTGCTCTAGAAGGCTGTTCAGATTCTGGCAAACACATCATGCCTAGAAACACAGAGGGCTAGCCAAGTGAGGTAAATGATCTTGCCCATAGTATTGGTGGTTCCAGTGGATGAGAATGATATTCTGGGAGGACCTATGTTCATCACAGGAACACACATGGTCTTCTAGGTGGCAAAGATGCCATGGGCCATGGTCATGACTTCATCCACAATCTTTAAAGTGTCTTTGAAGAGCTTGATCAGGGATACCAACCACTTGGTGACACAGAAACCGTTGCTGATGATTATGAAGGAATTGTACTTTTTGTGGTTCACAGCCATGGCAAACATGGGACCATAGCAGAAGGGCCGCAGGCGATCCTTTTGGTGCTCTTCCTCAAGTGCATCCTGGCTTTCTCTATGGTGATGAAAATGCTAGGGGACTCCCCAACATATTCAGTACCAGCATCACTCCCATTTGGCTTTGGCGCTGTCTCTCTTCTGGAAGACAAACATGGCTGTTAATGAAAATCTGATTAGTCTTAACGTTGCCATTGAAATTGTCATGGTGGAATCATAGGGAACATTGAAACCATGAAACTGATGTTAATGAGAGGGTCCCGAATGACATTGCTATCCTCTTTGTTAAAAGCAGCCTTAGTCAGACACTTTCCCTCAACTTTTATCATTATGTCCCAGGGTTTAAGCTGGCACCACACTTTGAGTTGTAGCTGCCTGTCAAACAGGGACAGGCAGAGCTCCAGGAAGGAAAACTTTACATAGGAAATTTACTGGTTTATTATAGACACAATTATAATCATGGTTTGGAGTATTCATTTCAGGATTTATATGTGTGAATGTTAGGACAGTTTATTTTACAAATACATATTTAGCAATCTTTAGCATAGATAGAGATTAGATGGAATCACCAGTGGAAATCATATATAGTATAACTGTAGTGGTTTAGATAGATTTCTTGGAAATGACTGACATTTAAAGGACAGAGTGAGGAAGAGCCACACTTGGAGAAAGTTAAATAACAAGAATTAAATTGTGTGAGGAAAGTGTTGCCCTAAGAACTGTCTATGAAGCATGGGGTCTCACCCAAAGTTCTTTGCGTAATACAGTCCTGTTGGCAAGGTGGTACCTGTAATAGAATTGAGTTTGATGGCCTCAACTTTGAGGTAACATTACCCACTCAACATCCACATCGACGTGGTCCACTTTTATAAACAGTGAACACCTCGGGTTATCCACACTGATGGGGTTTATGGCTCATATAGTAGAAAAGTTTAGGATATCAGATCAGCATCCTCTGGAGAAGATTGAAATATAGTTCACTGATACATAGAAGTGTCTGAAACTTTATCATGTGACCCCTAAAGTAATTTTTTAAAGAAATAATGAAACCACCATTTTCATTTGAAATCAGTATTTCAAAATTTATTATGACTTGAAATAATAATATGTGTCCTGTTTTGTTGTATCTATAATTTATAGCCCAGACATAAGAACTGCAACTTAATCTTTCCAATCTGTAAACAGTATGATGGAGAGACCAGGTCTCCATGCTAAACTCATCAGAGAAAGGAATGATATTTTACTAAGCAAAGCCTAACTTATTTTTATTGAAATAGATTCATGTACCTCACCCTGTCAGCCACCAGATATTCTGAATGCTAAACAGCAGATGAATAGTTCACATCACTGTAAGATGCAGCAGACATATCTTTATGTTGTCTTGTCCCCTTGGGTGTCGCTTTCAGGAGCTTCAAACTTCAGGGCAATGAGTTACAGAAAATGCGAGAAGTTTGCTTTTTGCTTTAAAGAAGAAAAATTTTTGGAAGAATTGGAAAAGGAAAAAAAAATCTGAAAACACAGCTTTATTCTTAGTCATATCAGTTTTTGGAAATCATGCATATGGGGAAATCGAGGATCTAGAAGCGGATTGTCCTATATCTGTGCGTGTCTGTTGCTACGTGGCATCTGCTCCATCCTTGCCTTTCCTCCTGGTGCGCGGCTCCCGGAGACTAAGCCGTCATCTTCTGCAAGAAACACTCAATTTGTTCCTCTATTTTTGCTTTTCTTTCTTTGCATGGTCCAAGTCATTCCTTTATATCATCTTAAATCCATTCAGTGACGGTATGAAAGACTGGAAATGTGAGATAGGTCATAGCTCTGGGCTGGATTGTGTCTTCTCCAGAATCATTTTAGCAACCTTAATCCTGACGAGGCCGTATGTTCTCAGAGGACATAGGGCTTTGGAGGAAATGTAAGAGTTCAAAGTCATGAGGGTAGTGCCTGGTCTCATAAAGAGGCACCCCTACCAGAAGAGGATAAAGCACCAGGAATTCGGTTTTTCTTTATCATGTGAAGAAACACAAAGCAGAACCTTGTTAGACAGGAGGAAGTCCCTGATCGGACACTCAATGCATGAATACCTTCCTCATGGCTTTCAGCCCTAAGGACTGGAGAAAACAAATTTCGCTTATTAAGGTCACTAATATGGTGCTATTATGTTATAGGAGCTCAAGCAGAATAATGCATCCATGTTTTACCCAGGCTAATTTCACACACATTAGCTGACTTGCCTTATTAGCCTTCCTGACATGACCATCACCATTTTCTTGGGCATTCTTTTACTTACAGCCACCAGCCACCTCCCCCCCCCCCACCCCACACACACACAGGACTTGTCTTGGCTGGAGGTGCCTTCTCTATCTAATGACCAATTGTCTGCCCCAACTCACCTCCATGTGGTCACTTGAGTCTTGGAGCCACTTCTCAGCTGGGGCCTCTGTGCTGTGCATCGCCCTGGGACTTCTCCCTCTGCTGTCTTACCTGCCCCTTTGGCTGGTCTCTGCACATGCCCTAGGAAACCTCTGCCAGCTCCATGTCCTCTGGTTTTTGGGGTATCACACAGTTTGAAGTCCTATTGCTTGAATCTTTTTTGTAGATTCTGTTTGTGGGTTTGTGGGAGAGCCAAGCAAGAAAACACCACGTTGGTATGACAATTTTTCTATTAGTGTCTCATTCTTTTCACATTTCATAATAAAATTCTGGAGGGTAAGTTTTCATTACTCATGTAACTGTCCACAGCATTTAGGGCTTTGTCAAGCAGTAATAGTTTTTGACAAATGTTTTTTGAACAGACTGTAGTTGTTTCATCATTTGTGCTGGACTGTATTAAATCTAAGCCAGTATTTAATATAAAAATATGCATCACTAACCGAGGTCTTTCAGTTGTGTAAAGTTTGATTGAGTTGTTGAGTGGCAGTTTATACTTGCTCTTTAATAAATTTTAAATAAATCATTGCATATGATGTTATTTATGTATTTTTATTAATTTTTGCATAATTCACATTTATTTTCAGTCACTGCTTTAAG
The DNA here is from genome assembly GCA_004027205.1 of Ctenodactylus gundi. Taxonomy (NCBI): domain Eukaryota; kingdom Metazoa; phylum Chordata; class Mammalia; order Rodentia; family Ctenodactylidae; genus Ctenodactylus; species Ctenodactylus gundi. The sequence goes on from PVKB01002911.1 coordinate 121,129, forward strand.
ATTGGTAGTATAAAATTATATAATTATTGCCTTAGAGGAGCTCTCTAATTTTAATAAATTTAAATTAGATATAAAATAAGTTATACATATTAATGAGGTACTATTTGATGTTTATATATATGCACATATGGTGTAATGTTTAAATCAGGTTAATTAAATCTATGTCTTCATACTTTTGTCATTCATTTTGGTAAAAATACACAAAGTTCTTCTAATTGAGATGCACAGTATATAATTATTTATAGTCATTTATAAATTTGAAAGCACATTTGATCTCTTAATATTCCCTAATTAAAATAGGTAATATTTTAAATATATTCATGTTTAACATAGCATTAATATCTGTATAATGTTTCAACTTATGTGTGAGATGTTTACTATAACTTCATTGAACTGCAAAGCAAATATTAATACTAGATATTTTCTTATTAATAAAATGTTTGCAGAAGTATTAGCTGCTTGGTTCAATGTAGAATTCCACTACACATGAGTCTTGGGGTCTGCTTTCTGCTCATGTAGAAATACATGGAGGGCTTTTCTATGAAATCAAGACTTACTGTTGTTTTGTTTTTGCTAATTGACCTTTGCTAGGACCTCCTGCTACCTTATAAAATGAGATTAAGTGCTATGTAAACAATTTTGTCGCTGAAAATTTTATGTTGTCACCTGAGATGCACCATTTCTAATCTCTTACATGCTTGGTGAGATGCAAAGGCAGAGAATCACACTAAATGATTGAATGTGGACATGAAGTGCTGTCTCCCTTTCTGGTAGAATGTAATGTTTTATGAATAAAAATCAATTTAGATTGCCTTCCATTATTTTCAACTTGCTAATTTTTATTAGCTCATTTATTATTTTTAAGGTGGTATTTTGCCCGGACATAGTCGCACACACCTGTATTTCTACAACACCAGGAGACTGAGGCAGGGGGATTGTAAATTGGAGCCCAGCCTGGGTGATGTGGTCAGCACTTGTCTCAAAAGAGATTTAAAAAAAAAAGGAAAGTCTTGTCACATTGGTTCTGAACTCTTAGGCTCAAACATCTTCCTTCCTCAGCCTCCTGAATAGCAGAGACCAGACATATGTTGTCCTCAGCAAAATTTTTTCTAGCTCTTCAGGTTAATAGCTCAGGATTGAACGGGCTTTCTCAGACGTTGAGGCTGTGTCAGAGACCAGAGCCAAGACACCCTTGCTCTCATGGGGGCTGCGTTCCCGTCCGTGTACTTGTGACATAGTGAATGGAAAACCTTTGCTAGATTATAGGTGTGAAAGACCGCAACTGTGTACAATGACATCATAGACAAGTGCTGGTAGGGGTTTTGGGGTGGAAATCATGGTGAAGGTGATGTTCAATAGAGTGAGTAGAAGAATATTAATTGAGAAACTGAGAATTGGCAGTGTGTAAAGAATGAAGAGATCTGGCTGTGTTGACACATAAAGGGAGAGAAGCCTAGGCAGAAGCAATGCGTCGTGAAGGTCTACGGTGTGTGTGTCCAACCTGCGAGCTGACATATCTCTTGTCTTTAATATTACAATAAAAAGGTAAAAAGTTTATTACTCATATACATTGGCTACAGCCTACAATGTGTTTTATATTTGGCCCAAGACAGTCTTCAATAAAAAAATAAGATGGTAGGCCACAGGTTGGATGCACCTCCACTGCAATTACAGGCCTTCAGAGGATCTGGATTCTACTTCGTGTTAATCAGGCCATCACTGGTGTTTTGAGGGGTGATAAAGATTTTACTGCTTCTGATTTGTTGGGTAAGTATAAACTAACTTGGGTGGAGAGGTGGGCCAGAGGTACAGTGTTTGCCTAGTGTGTGCGTGAGGTCTTGGGTTAAGTTTCCATTACAAGCACAAAGAAAAATGGAAACAGAAGCTTACTGAAGAGGTAACAAGGTTCAAAGCACAGAGACCCGGATATGAGGTTATTATTGGTACTAAAGATGATTATGGGAGATAGTGAGAAATATTAATAGGCCAAGATGTCATCAGCATCTGGATGTGTTCAAAAGACAGCACAAACAGAAGCTTCTGGTAGACTGAATGTGAAATAGAAAAGAGAGGACTTGAGAATTGCTCTAAATTTTCATTAAATAGCTGAAACAATGGAGGTGATACCAAATAAGATGAGGGTTAGAACAAAGGTTGAGATGGCAAAGATCGGTACATGGTAAAGGTAGAATGTTTATAAAGAGAAAAGCTCAGTAGGCAGAGGTATATAAGCATCATCTAGAATATACATAGAAATATGTATACATTTAATAGGACACTATGGAGGTCTAACATTAACATGCAGTTGTAGAGAAGCCAGTTCACTAAATGGAGAAAAACTAGTGAGATGGCAGGCAAACCCAGAGAGTATATTTCTTGAAATCACATAAAGTGTCAGAGGAAGCCACGATCCGCCATATGAAATCTTACTAAGTCACAGAAGGTGTCTGAAATTTTCTACCTCATTTAGCAACAAGGAAATGGTTGGTGACTTGATCGGAATGGAGTAGGAAGTACATTGGGAGCGGAGCCAGGTTGGAATGGGTTGAGCAGAAAGAGGAGAGGGGAGTTGGAGGCTGTGAGTTCATTCAATCTGTCTGAGGAATGTTGCCAAAGTGGGTAGGGGCAAAAATTGGAAGAAAAAAACAGGACAAGAATTTTTTTTTCTGTTGGCTTTTTTTTTAAGAAAGCAGATTCTCTTATTATCATACATGCCAATGGAAATTAGAGAAAAAACTATGGTGCTGGAACAGAGAACAGGAGACAGAAGGACCTCTGCAGTCCTATGTAGGGCTGCAGTAGCATTTCAGGGTACAGTGTGACTATTGAAAGCTGTAAAATAATAATAATAAAAAAGTTACTTAAGCAGGCACATCCCACCTGTGGTCTATTATTATGTTTTGACTTCTTTAATGCTGTAATGAAATATTCAGGCAGTGTTAGTACTTTTAAATGTACATTAATTGCATTGTACATTTTATAGTTTTATATGTGGTCCTCTTTGGTCACACACAGGGCAAAAACGTGCCAGGCTGCAGATTTACTTAGCACGAGTTTTGCAGACTCTGTACGTTACCCTAGTGTGGTACAAAACAAGTAAAGCAAGAAAATCTGCTAAATTTCAGTGAGATTAGCAGGAATCTCGTCCAGACTGCTGTAAGAAAATATCAACTCTGGGTAACTTATATAACAATTTTATTTCCCCTCAGCTCTGTATATTAAAATCCAGAAATCGAGATACAGGCTGATGTGGATTCTTGTTGAGCCTCCTTGTGGTACAGTAGCTACCTGCTTACCGAGTCCTCTCATGATTTTAACTGAGTGCACATGACTTTTCAAATTTCTTTTTGTAACAGCCCTAGTCATACTGAATCAGGGCCAACTCTGATGACCTAATTTTAGCTTTTTCACCTCTTTAAAAGGCCCTTTGTCCAAATCCAGTCCCATTCTTAGGTCAGTGGGATTAGGACTTTCACACATGAATTTGGAGGAAGAGACATGATTCAGGCCATGTTGGGGTTCTTTCTACCACAGCAACTTCATAGTTCTTTCACAGTTACTAACTTTATTTGGAACAGCATAGTGAATCTAGTCTGTAAAGATATTGTCATGCAAAAGAAGATATTGGTGGCAAGCAATTAAGATGAGTCTTGTAGCTTCACAATACAAGCAAACTGGCAGAAACCAGAAGAGTCCTCTCGTGGTCCCGGTTATTCCAGGAATTAGGAAGAATGTTATTAAGCATGACATGGTAAAAAATATGGTGAAGGTTTACATTTTAAAAATTATTACAGTAAAAGACACATTGACATTAATCTCCCTCAAAGTGTCCCACCTTGCTTCAGACCCACCTGCCATCCCGGCCACTTCCTGAAGCAGTTCTAGAAGCGGCCTTTGCTGCGGTCCTTAGTTGCTTTGTCGTGGTTGCTTCATGTCCTGGATTAATTTTCAACAATTACCTTTTTTAGACACTTTAACTTTGAGGAAGAGCCAAGGTGTCACATGGTGACAGATTCGGCGAATAAGGTAAATGAAGACACATTGTGATGTCTTCTTTTGATGGAAATTGCCGTAAACATGAAAGTTATTACAGTAAAAGACACATTGCCAATAATACCTCTCAAAAGACTCAGAATACTCCATTGCTCCAAGTACACACTTGCTCCATCATTCTTGAGAAGGTTTTTGTTTTGTTTTGTTTTGTTTTTTAGTTTAAGCTTTCATCATTTTTTCTCATTATCCCTGGATACTGGTCTCTACCCACTCAGAGATAATCAGAACAGGGTGTGGGGCTTCCTGTAAAACATTTCCCAGCCACGCAGAGACTCATCAATATAGGGAGCTATTTTCTCTGGGTTTAGATGAAAATCTTATAAAACACTGCTTCAACAAGAAAACAACTCCTACCTAGAGGTGAACCGTACCAAATAAGCCTTAAAACCCAGTGATGCTCATCCTGGGTCATCTAGATAACGTCCTTCCTTTCCCAGGTGTGTCCGCTCAAAAGTGATAATTAGGAGCTTGTAGGTATCACAGAATAGAAGTCTAAATTAGGAGCATTCAAACTGCACTGTTGATTTGGCCTTGATTTTTAGAAATTTTATAGTAAAAAAAATAAGTTTTGTGACCTTCATACATTCCTATATGTTACATATTTTATATGTGGTTCAAACAGTTCCCCTCACTCAAAAAAGGGACACTTAAAAAATATCAAGGGCAAAGTTATGGCAAGCTACAGGTCAGGCATAATTGATCTGAATGAAAGTAATATTTAAGGTTTTGTTCACTCTGTGACAGCAGAATCAAGAGGCCAGCTTCCCCCAGTGTTCCAGGTTCTGCTACAGAAAAGAGCCGCTGAACAAGGCTCAGATGGATGAGCACAGACGCCTGGATCACCTTGCTGCTTGGAGCCTCATGTGAGAAAATCTCCTACCCTGTTCCAGATCTGGGGACCATAAGGCAGGCAGAAGGGCAGAGAGACAATGCCCAACGGTGGCATAAACACTGAGTAGGAGCAGAGAAAGATGTCATCAAGTTCATGTCTTCTGTTAAGGAAGTGTCTGCAGAAGCTTCTGGGGAAGAACACTGGATAAAGTGTGCCCCACAGGAGGACCCTGGGGGAGGAGCACAGGCCTGTGCTAGAGTGTGGCTGACCAGAGGCTGAGTTCTGGGCGGCAGCTCCCCTGAGAGACGGTAGTGCACTGTCAGTGCATGAGTGAGCTAGGGAGGACCTCATGTGGCCTGCTACACAGTGCCTCTTCAATTTCTATTATGGGGTCTGAATGGTCATACATAGATTTTTTTCACTCCGTTGCTATACTTCTCAATAATCAAAGAGAATCATCAGGCGAAAACTACTAGATACTCTTTACTGAATGTTGAGCAAAAAAAAAAAAAAAAAAAAAAAAAATGGGAATGCTGTAAACCATGAAAAACATCCTTGAAAATTCGTAATAGAGAATGAAGGGTAAGAATGCAATTTTCCAAAGGGGCTCGTGCGTAATGTTTCACCAGTAAATGGGGTAAGCCGTGATCCCCTCGTCAGTCAAGCCAGAAGACAAAAACAAAGGGAAATTAACCAAGCAGGAAGACATGTGAGGGGCCACACCCCATGGGGAAAAGAAACTTCACAGAATTAGTTCAGCTAAATCATTAACTAAGCAAGTAAGTGACTGAGCAGAAAGCAAGAAAAAGCCTTTAGTGAGAGCTGAATGGCTTAGTTACCACAATCTATTATCTGAAATGGGTCCACTTAATAAGAACTATGAGATGTGCAAATCAGGAAAGTAATTGTACACGTAACATTCCCCCCCGCCACACACACAATGATAGAAACTAAGCAGGGAAGGTGCCCAGTTAGTATTCTTAGCAAAGACTTCAATTATGAACATATTTCAAAATACGCTGAAATAACTAAATGAGTGTAAGATGTCAATGTCTCATCAATTGTAAAATATCAGTAAAGAAATTATGAGAAAGAGGGAATTTTGAATTAAAAACTGCATTAGTCTCTTTTCCATCACTGGGACAAAACTCCTGATAACCTGTAACTGAAAGGAGGAGGAGGAGTTTATGTGGTTCAAAGTTTTAAGAGGATTCTGCCCAAAGTCACCAGGCTCCAGGGCAGAAATGCCATGGTGGAAAGGGCTAGTGGAGGGCAGCTGATCATCCCATGGCAGTCAGGAAATGAAGGAGGGAGAGGGAGGGGAGATCCTCAGGCGAAGATATGCTCTCCTAGGTCATGACCCTTGCGACTGCCTCTTCAGACCAGGCCCCACCTCTGAACAATACAGTCAGCTATGGATTCAGCAATGGACTGTTTCTGATGAGTACAGTGTCTCCAAGATCTCGACACCTTCTAAAAGCCCCGCATCTGAACACAAGTCTTTTGGGGGACATTTGAGATTAGATCTAAATTGTAACGAAAGTGTAGTAAACCAACATAACAATCATAATGGTTCGGCCTTAAGGTGAGGCACACAGAAGGAATACTGTATGGACTTGCAGATATCTGGATGCACTACTAGAAGAGAGGGAGAAAAACTGAGCAGATTCTCAAATATAAAAAAATTAGTATACCAATGTACAACTAATGAAAACACCTAGATAAAACTGAAAAAAGGTCAAAAATTATCATTTTTAGAAATATCACTTCCAGAGACCTTGAGAATTGTATTTTGAGAGGAGGAGTCAGGTGGTTGTGCAACGTTCTGCAGCCACATTCACTTGTGTGGACAGTTGAAAGCTGGGGAAAGAGCCAGACTGAGCTAGAGTTGAACCTGCCCTGAGAAAACAGGAAAATGTGAGCAGGCAGGGGAAGAAGGGAGATGCACAAGATGTAATCGTGATAGAATAGGGCATTTACTCGGGAAGGACAGGAAGGAGAAGTTAAGGGGTGGTGGTATCGATGCCTGGCAAGTACACTATAGATTTGGCGTGCCAATCAGTGAAAGGCATGCATTACATTACTGTTCTCTGTGTATTATACCGTCACTGTTTATGACAAGATTAGATATTGGAGGGAATGACCTAATTAGGTACCATTGAAACGGAAACATGTAGGGAATTGAGAGTACAAAGTATTGGAAAGATTCAGGTACCTGTGTACACCTCTTGCCAGAATTTAAGCCAGGTGTTTTAATGGATAGACTAGGAGTAAACTGGGAACAGTTCTTTTGAATGTAAATGTTGTACATTACATGATTCCAAGCATTCAGGGGTTCTGTCCAAAGTCGAAGTTTGTGTAATGGGAGATTTCCTTTCTAGCAAGTTTGTGTTAAGATCTGGAGGGGAGTTCTGCCATTTAAGTCAGAAAAGTTAATGCTCCTTGATTCTGAGGATTACTTGTGTATAATATTTGACTTCATCTGTTTATGATTCTCAGATTTATCATCAAATATACGTGGTTTATGAATGCCCATAAGGAGGCCAAGGTAGGAGTATTGCTCATGTGTAAACTTACCTGGCCCAACAGATAAGAGCTTTGAGTTTAGAATCCTTATTGGCTCTAGATGGATATGTGTTTTCCCACATAGCGTTTTTTGTCATCTGGCCATCCAAGCATTAGTGAATCAATATTGTCCTTTATATTTTATTAAGATTAGAACTGAATGAGGTCTCCTGATGACTAACTCATATACCATAGTAAGTTGGTCGGCCTCTGTTACTAAGAAGGATCTGGTAGCAAAGGCTCAGAGACAGGGTGGTCAGCCTTGAGGAAGCCAGGTTGTTCGAGGAGATAAACTATCTGTTAATGCCAAGGCCCCAACATTTGGGTTAGCACCCTAGCTGTCATGACAATGATCTATAGAATCAGAAGATACTCTCCTAGTTGACATCTAAAAAAATAGCATGCTGCTTATCTAAACATTGGACAGCTGCCTCTGCCCCAAAGCATGAGGTGTGTTTTTCTTTGCCCCATGATTTAGTTCTGAATAAAGATCTTTATAGAATATGGAATGTTGAAATGAATACTTATGTTAAATACTAGCATCATGGACTTCCTAGAACTTCCTAGAACTATTGCTTTGCCCTTCTATGCAAGAGATATGTTAGTTTGACTATTGAGGTTTCAATTGTTATCCATTAGGCATACTATTTTGGCTTTTAATTTAAATAGAAATGTAGTGATGCTGTCATATGTCCTAACAAAATATGATCCAGGCAAATACTGTATCTGCATACTATACCAAAAGCTTCATGTTTTAATTTCTAGTATCTTCCTAGGAAAGTTGTAAATAGAAACTCCTCTTTGAAGATTCCTGATTCTGGCAGCAAATTAAAGCTCTGGTCTTGCTCAACTTGAAAAAGGAAGTTGAGAATATTTTTATCATGAGTACTAGCATTATTTTGTTAATTTGGTTGATAAGAATATAAAATTTCTGTTAAAAATCACTAAAACAACAGCTGTATAGCTAAATTGTTTCCTGTACAGTGTCCAATGTGTTTTCTTTAGTTTGTTGAATAGGAAATGGAGAACTGAAGGGAGAAAGTGTGGAGTTCACAGGCAGACAATTTTCACAACAGAGAATCAAGTGGGGCAGCTAGAGAAGGAACAAAATGGAATCTACTAGTGTATAGAGGTAGGACCTTGGCCAGCCTGATTGAAGAACACAAACAAATGTCTTTCTTACTATGTTACCAACCAGATCATTCCTTCTAAAAGAAGAAACAGAAGAGTAAGGACAAGGGAGTAACTTCTCCCATACATTTTTTTTTCCTGAGACATTTTCAGGGTTTAGACAATGGTTTGGAAGAGGATCAGTATGATTACCACACTGTCATCACCACCACCACCACCACCACCACCATGATCATTGTCCTCACTGTCACTGTGGACCACAAAAACCATCAGCTCGAACACTTGCAGAATGGTCCCTGCCTAAACCACTTGCATGGTGCTTGAGACACAGATAATTTAATAGTGAAACCTGACTGATGGTTTATAATTGTCAAGAGTGAAGATATATTGTTGGGAAAAGAATAGAGTGCTGGGAAATGTGGTCTGGGGATTCATCAACCTGCAAGGGCTGTGGCATCTTGGGTAATTGAAGAAGGCTTCATTGAAGTAGGTATTTGGATCTTGATAAGAGTATTTACCCAGAGACTCAAAGTTCTAGCACACATACAAGAAATAAGAAAAACTAGAATTTGTCTGAGCACAGAAACTATGAAAATCCAGTTTAAAATTTCATCATCTCATGAAATGAGATTTATCTTTCAAGAGCAGTAATACCTAATAATCTCTTTATGAGTGTAATACATGATTAATCTTCTTAAAGTCTTTTCTTAGGACCTAGTCTTTATGCCTTCGTTTCCTTCCAAAAATAATTTATCAAAATACTGTAAGTTCAAGAAAGAATTTCTGTTGAAAAAGAATTAGTCATTCTGTTTTTATATTCACCAAGTAAACTCTGCTATCCGAAGTCCTTACACTGAATGCTGATTTGCTTCTTCATATTCTCATTTGGAAACTGAGAAGCATGTTAGGAGTTTCAGTTGGATTCTGTATGGTGGCTGGTGGTTTAAAATTCTAGGCTATAGTATAAAGCTGAGATTATTTAACTAAAAACAAACATCCTCATTTTATTTAGGCTCTCTTCAAGCAAATATTGATTTTCATTCAGAAAATTTATTTTTATTTCTTTTCACTCCCCTTGAAAATCTTTACTATTTTTCTCATAAAGAATCTTTCTGATTTACTCTCCTAATTAGTTCTGAATTTTATTAGACAACCCACAAATGTAATAATATTCTGCTACTCATGTATCTGGAAATAAGCCATAGAGTTAATGAAAATAGAAATGTTTCATACTGAAAAGGAAGAAGAAAAAATTCATTTTTATGTGGCAAAAACAAGCAACTACTCTGTCTTTATAATAAGCTTTTGCATATTTTTGAATAAATTTTCTTGAATTCCTATATGGTAACCATTTACTTTTTTGAAATCAATGGTGTTTTTAATAAAACAATAAGGACTAATACTGTGGACACGAGGACAATTTTTATTTTATTGAATTTGATGCGTAATGTGATCTTACAGCCTTTATTTTATTTTACTTTTCTAACACAAGTGGAATTCAATTTTTACATAAGTCCTTTCCACATTGCCATAGAGGAGCGTGATGGATTCCTCTGCCTCGACCTTCTGCCATGAGGGTCCCTAAGGTCAAATTGAGCTTATGGTATGGACATCTTCTCCCTCCAATGCATGTACCCATCCCTTTGGACTCTGTTCACCCCTTGCATGTTGTTTCTTCCTACTTACCACCACAGTCTCGTGAGCCTGCTATTTTCTGTATATCATTGCTATAATTAGTTCCATTCTTTACAGAGCCAACACTCACTGAAAGGCTCGTGCTGTATATGCATATTGCTTTGCAGTATTTTATTTTAAACGCTTTAATCCATATTTTAGCTAGCATTTTCAATTTCTAGTTAAATTTTATTCAATAAACAATTAAAATGAGGTGTTTTATCAATTTTAAAAAACCTTTTCCCTGAATATGTACCACAGTGTAAAATGCTCAAAATAAATGGTTGAGCAGAGAGTTTTAAATTTACAACAGAACTTACTAATTTAATTTGGGGGGGGGGCAGGGATTTGGGACAAATGGCAGAACACTGATACAGAGGGATAGTACGTAATATGACTGGGAGTGTGAACCCAGTCACGTGGAGGAATGAGGGGCCAGCCTAAGGAAAATACCATGCTTGACTCAGTAATCTGTGGGAGAGAGATGAGACATTGAAAAGGATCCTGGGTGGCACTGTACTCGTGACACATTGGGATGAAAGGAGTCTGCTGGGTGCTTCTGAATCACAGACTGAACAAACATACAATTCTGTGTGTATGAAACAGCTATGCAACAAGGCCACCTTTATATATGGATATACAGATATAGTTAGGTAGACTGGTACATATAGAAGTATACAAACATGTACATACAGATTTATAGCTATATTTAAGCTCACTGATAGATTTTAAATATTCTGAACATGTTTCTATTTTTGTATTTCAATGTTATACCTAATGTGCTATAATGGTTCATTATGTGGAATATTATGATTCAGCATATCATAGAAACAAAGGTGTGTACAAATCTTAGATAACTGATTATGCAATACCACAAAAGGGAATGCTGCTGCCAGGAGTTCCATGTTCAGCCTCATTCTCCTCATGGTGTAGCTGAAATTCAAAACTTGTTAGACGAAGTTCTACTCGTTATGAAATACTAATTCATACCATACTCACGATGTCAGGCAATTGATGTATTAATAAATATAGATGAATATTTTATTTGTAATGTAGATGTGTTTTGTTTTATCATTAATATTGTGTTACATGTTATACATGTTTCTATAACTGCATATCACAGATATTTAATTATGTCAACTTTGTGCTCAAAATTGACACTTGAACAAATTATTAACATGTTTAGACATTTAGAAAATGATCTTTTATTGCGTTCACTAAACATTGCAGAAGAATTTAAGCAGGAGGGTGGGCAGACTTTCATTATGAAAGTGTAAAACAGGCAACAAGAGTAGAGCCTGTTGGCAAAGTCCTGTAATTCCATCACTCTAGGAGCCTGAGGTGGGTGGATTGCAAGGTCAAGTCAAGAATGAGAAATTCAGCAGCTTAGTGAAACCCTGTCTCAAAAGCGAAAAAAAAAAAGTAAATGAAGTGAGTATGTTTCTCAGTGCAAAGACTCTGGGTTGGATCCCCAGTACAATGGGGAGAAAAGCATCTGGGACGTTAAAGAGGTTTCGTGAATGCTCAGCCTGCATGAGCGTCTCTGCACCTATTGCTGATATAGTTTGTGTAAATTTTGAAAATAAAGGTGCTTGTTTTTATTTGGCAAGATTTCCACTTCATGCACTGAATTTCCAGGTTCCTACAACAATCATTTATGACCTTCTCAGCCATAATTATTTTTTAAAAAATTAATTTTGCAATATTAATCTTTTCTCTGAACAACTGCAGGGAAAAATGGTAGGTGAAGTTTATTGCATTTTTCCTATATGATATCAAGCAGCTCATAATGTTTTGTTCTCAATTTTGTCATTACTGTGACTTATGACTTGGTCATAATATGAAAAAAAATGACAATTTTTTTCTCTCCGAACAGCATCATTTCAGCTGTTGCTATACTACAATTAAATGTTACAGGTGAAAGAGTTCATTTGGAATAGATTTGTTTCTATGCAATTAAGTTTAAAGGTTTCTATCTCTTCCACTCCTCTATTTAACAATTTAGCATTTAAAAAGTGATGACCACACACACACACACAGGATAAATTTTTGAGAGACTTTTTAGAATGGTTGGAAGAAAATGGGACACAAAAGAACTCACTAGGGAATGTCTCATCGGCGGTGACCCATTTCAATAGCTATTAAAACAGAACTGTTTTTCAGCTAAGTTAACAGTTTACAATTGATTTAATCTGATAAAGAAACTACATATCTAATATATCGTTGATTAAATTGACCTCATTAGTAAACACTTAAAAAATCTGGACATCTTCTGTTTGTGTCAGTAGCTTATATATGTCCTGTTGGTATTTACCATTGGCTGAACTTATGTATTTGTAAATTTAAATCCCCAAAGTTAGAAATGTATTGTATATGCATGAAACAAATATTGTTGAATTAATATAGAGAGGAAACTGGCACTGCCTTGAACTCTGTGCACCAAGGAAACGTCACTAGAGCAGTTAGAGTTGTTCATGTGCTTGAGGTTCTCTGCATGCTCTTAATTCTGCTTAAGAGTTTTCCTAAAGATTGCCCATAATAGTGTTTAATGCTTATGAAATCCATGGCAGATTATCCAAAATGTGTCAGATTGTTAGTAGCATAATGTTAACCCTTGATTGTCATTTTATCTAATTGAATACATGGAAAAATTACCATCTGGGGACCAGGTGAGGTTAGAGAGTAGTTTTAACTAAACTTAAACAAGAAAACACTTGCTTAAGTTAATAAGTTTGCATAATTATTATGACCCAAGAAAATGGTGAAAGCAGAACTTGGTCTCCATTGATATAACAAAGATGAAGAAGAAATTTGTGAGCCTGGAAAATATGAAAGCATATTCAGAGATAGCCTGGAACTTCTCCAGCTATCTCTAGTAAGCTGTAAGTAAAACAGGAAAAGGCTGGCAGTGAAATTCTTTAATATTATATGTATTCCTGGATTGCAGAAAGGGATAGAAAAAAATCAAACATTTAAAATAATGAAACAATTGCTACAAAACATTGCAAATCCGATGGAAATATTTCTATATAAGAAATAGAAGAGTGTGAACTAAGGCATCCTGATTTACATATAGGTGACTTCTTAGCACATGGCTCTTGATTCCAGAGATAGACTATGTATTTATAGTAATTTTTAGATGTAATATATTTCAATTATAAACATACATAAATTTTTTCGTTGTGGTTTGGAGTATGGTATTTTAAAATTTAGTTCTCAAAAAATAAAAATGTAGTTCTTACCTATTTTTTTAAAAAGGTAATATAAAAGAATATAAAGATGCATATCCAGGAAATTTTAAATATTACTTATCAGAGAATGGTTTTAACAGTTTTTATGTACAGATGTACCTTAAGGACATAATAATGTCACTGTTTTGGTAAAGGGTAAGCGGGGCGAGCAATCTTAAGTCTGAAGAGTCCTAGATATGTGGAGACTTACTTCATCCCAACAGGCAGGATGAAAGTACTGGTTCTAGAGCCTTTGGCCGTGAAAGACTGTAGCAAACACCCCCTTTTTAATAATTTATTTCTTAAAGAATAAGCCATTCCACATAAACAATTTTTCAGATATGTTATTTAAAATCTCAAACATCCTTTTTCCCTACTGTTTTAAGTCAAGGGGTTTCTATAATACAAATGGATAATTTCCTTTCAAATGCAAGCAACATCATTCAAACATTAGTTTACAAACCCTGTTTCCAAGAAATATGAATGCATAACCTAAACAGAATAAGATTGCAAGATCAAATATCTTGCAGAAAGTATACTTGGTGTGTTTTCCCTTTGAGTATAACAATTTTTAATCAGACTCTAATAAATCCAATAGAAAATAACTTTTCAGAACTTTTAGAAATTATTATATTTTCAGGTCCATTTATTATAAAACCCATTTTTGGTGGAACATATTTGAAAAGTTATAAATTTTAGAAGTTCAGTTCGAGAAGTGATTGTAAAACCACTATTGTCAATATAATCCTATTACAGTGCTTCTCCTGACTTGAGGTAGCATTGAATTCTCTAGGGAACTGCTGAAATGCAGATTCAGATCAGTATTGACATGAGATGCAAAGAAGATACTGCGTTTCTAACTAGATATCAGGTGATGTCCAGACTGGTAGTCTGAAATCCATTCTGTGAGCAGAACTCCTCCCCAGGGTGGTGACCATGTAGAACGATGGTGGTTTCTCAGGTGTGGACAATACATGCTGTTACACCAGGAGCTTCACGTGTGTGGGCTGATGGTGTGCAACAAGACATTACAGTAGGAATTGTTCTTGGTCAGTATCACCTTAACAAACTAAAAGTAACACACACATGTACACGCACACACCAGTCATCTAGAGATGAACAAATGATCTCAGGTAATAAGGAACGTTTCACAACTCCCAGACTACTTTGTAAACTGGACTAATGAAAAGTTTTCTGGGTATGGCACAGTGATAGGAATCTTCCAAGATAACTGACGTATTTCCCTCTAGCCCTTCTTTAAAGTGGGGGTGGAGGAATAGTCTTATAGTCCCAAGCCTCGATAGAGCAGCTAAAATGGAACTAATTGACTTTTTGAAATATATTATCTGAGGGTAGGTGACACTGAGGACTTGTACTGGGTTGTGTATGTTTTGGGAATTCTAAAACAAATTGTAAACCAGATCTGATTAACCTTGGGCTTTTGCTTAACTGCATTCCTGGCATCTGTTGGCATTGGAGTGTCTAAGTATTTTCCATAGACCTGTCATGGGACTTAATGAAGTGATAACGAATAAGATTGCTTTCAGTCTGTTACTGTTGTAGACTTAGGCCAAAAAAATTTCCGCACGAAGAGCCAGCTTACACAACACGACATGCTCAGAGTGAGGAAGGAGTTGCAAAGAACGATCTGGATGAGCAACAATGCTGACTGTAGGAGAGAAAGAAACTTTAGGGACCCTCAGAAACCCTGTCCACAGGTTTTGTCTGTCTCCATTTTAGAGCGGGTGCACATTGGAAAAATTATGGAATGTGTTTATGAATCGTGAACTGGATGACTAAGTTCTGAGTTGAAGTTTAAATTGTACTTAAATTTAAATCGTTAGCTGAAATAGTGCGTCACAGAGTTACCTGGAAAGAGCAGCAGCACCACGCTGTCTCCGTGTTTCAGGGTGCATTCAAGAGCAAGTAAAATGAGGGCCCCCGAGTGAAGCTGCGGTGCGCGGTGGGGATCACGGTCTCGCTGTGCTGTAGGTTGGCAGTCAGGCATGTGCGTCGCACGAAGACCAGTGCGAAGGCGTTCCCCGGGCAGTGTCACCAGCCCCTCTCCCTAGGGCGGTTTTCTCTGCTCTCCACCTCAGTTCATAGCATCTCATCAGTAGAGGGCTGAGAACACAAATGATCAGGCTCACTAAGGTACTGAGTGAGAGAAAGGGCTCTTCTGTGCGTATGATGTAAGACGTTCCCCCCAGAAATGACTTTTGTGTACAAAATTTATTGCCATTTCCTTTTTCTGTGTAAGTTTTGAGTTGGTTCTTATTGTTCCCTCTCTTCTTCTGAGATGTTAAATCACAGTGTTGCAGCTTATTTGTAACTAAAACAGAAAAACAAACTGCTATGCACATATGTGGAATATGTACAAAATACATCGCTTAATAAAGATTGGGCATTTTAGTAATTATTCTTCATGAAAGGTTTAAACATAAGATTTGACTTATAGAAAGAGAAATACAAGTGAGTTGAAGACTAGCCTGGACTATAGAGCTAGATACTGCTTTTGTTTGTTTGTTTGTTTGTTTGAAAACAGAAAGAAATAGCGACAAAATGTATCTAAAGAACAATTTTTTTTTGTCTTTGTACACATGTGTAAGGTTGTTCAAGGGCTCTATAAATCATGACTGTTTGGTAAACATACCTACAAAGGAGACAGGAATGAAAGAAAGCACATAGTTTTTTGATATAATTTGATATTTGCTATTCAGAGTTCTCAGAAAAATTTTAACCTTTGCATTTTCATAAGTTAAAATAATATTCATCCTGTATGATTGTTTTATATCAGCTAATAATTTGTTATTGTCAATTATAAATTTTCTGAATATTTTATGCATATTAACTTACATAGATGCCTGTTTCAGGTATTTTAAGGGACAATTCTGAAGGAAAATGACTCTCTGTTTCAGTTGCCTTTTGTTTGATGGGACAAATACCAAACACCCACAACTAAGGGAAGAAAGATTTATTTTAGTTCACAGTTTCAGAAGGTCTCAGTCCATTCATGTGTGGGCAGCTGGAAAATGGTGAAATCACATGGCAGGGCTGGATCTGGGTGTGGAGACAGTTAGACCTAGAGCTCCAAAGACATTGATCCTCAGAGCGTGGCAGGGCAAAACCAAGATTGAAGGTAGGCTGGGACTAGCCCATGCCCCTCCAGGTCAAGCCTCATGCATCTGTCCCTTCCAGCTAGTTCCCATTTCCCCACAGTACACATTACCCATAGGATCATGAGGCTTTGGAGGGACACTCCAGATCTAAACCACGGCTGGCTCGTAGCATGTTAGTCAGTCCAAGTCAGAGGGCAGATCATATAAAATGTCATGAGAAATTCTTTAAATTTGATAAACTTCCAAAAAAGATTATATATATAACCATGCGATAGGATGGAATATAAACATTTATCTGTAAGCAATCCACATTGTGAGATACAAACTTTGTCAGACTCTGTATTTGTTTGTCGTATTAAAAATATTTTACTGTAGTTTTTCTTTTACCAGTTTCTGTAATAAGTAAATTTTATTCCATCTCAAAAGGGAATATTAACCTATATAGATTCCCCAAATTAAAAAAAAATGCTTTGATTTTATTTCAAGTTCCTTATAGAGAATAAAAATTTGAACAATTGTGAGTTTTATGGGTGTCCCGTCTATGTGCATAAAGTTAACCCTCTGCCCCAATAGAAACAGACATAAAAAGACCAATTAGAACTTTATGAATAGAAAATATAAGATCCGGGGCTTAGATGTCTCCATTGTTGTGTTTGAAATAACAGCACTGTTTCTGGGGAATACGTTTTCATCTCTTCCGAGCACAGAAAAAACTAGAAACTTTGGTTAGAAAAAAGTCACAGCAGATGTCTTGTGAGTTCCTATATATTGAGAGTAATGTTAAAATAGATTCCAAAGTGGTATCTCACTTTGATGAAAACTCAGAAGACAATTTGGAGGCTATTTGTCAGACTCTGGAGACACAGGCACAGATGGAGCTCTGAAATAAGTGACTTTGTATTTGGAGGTCTGAAATGAGCTGTACTCCCAGTTGTACATTTCCATGATTATGGACTAATTGGATGTGGTAACTGATTATTAAAGGGTTTATATTCTTAAATTTGTAAAACTCACAAATCATAATTGAAAAATCCCTAACAAGATTCAAGATTTTTACTGTATCTCCAGATAAAAATATATGTGGACAAAATTGTGAGAACTGTGTTTTATCTTGTTCAAAAACAAAATGTTCCAAATTAATGAATTTTCCCTCAGGTCACATGCAAGTCCTTGAAATGTTGAAAGTTTAGATATTTTAACAAATGTAATATGTAAACAACTACATTGTAATTGTTACAAATGTAATTGTAATCTAATGTAAAAATTGTAATAGAAGAATAATAGTTATAAAATGCCTATTATTCACTCTTCCTCCACAGATCTTTTTTAATGCAATTATTTAGGAAAAGAGTCATTACAGGTGCATGTGTGCACGTATACTCCCTTTGTACATATATATTTTATAAGCTGTAAATTGATGAATGCCTACAATTAATTATATATGTATTCATTACTCATAGTTTCTATGGGGTACTGTTTATTTTCACATGAGCAAGAAACTTTCAGTTTATAAGTTAGAAACATCCCCCTTGTCTTTAACACAGAGTTGAAAAATAATGTATTTAACTCGTCATTGGATAATATGCATTTTCTAAATTTTAATTTGAATTAGGTAATAAAGCTTAGAAAGGATTTGTGTATCTATGATGCGTCTTTCTTCCAGAACATATTTTACATGCCTTCAGTCAGCTTTATTGCTTAAAAATAAATGTTTCTGAATTCCTAATCCCAAAGTTAAAATAGTGGTAATGATGTTAATGGCTTTATCATATTGTTTAATTATTTTTCTAAATGATCCTTGTTTTACTGACTCATGTTTAAAATCATTTAAATAAGTATAAGCTCATTTTCAAGATGTTTGACAGTTTATTGGCTATTGCTTCTTTAACCGGTGACTGGAAACTTGGTGGCTTTAATGTTTTATGTCACGTCTCTGTAGATCAGAAATTTGGGATAATTCTCATTGGGTTGAAATTAAAATTTGATTTCCTTCTGGAGATGGCAGGAGAAGATACCTTCCTTGGCTTCTCTGTCTTCCAGGGGTTTCCCGAGTCCTTGTCCTTCTGACGTTATCCTTCTATCTCTGTTTCTGTTATCACATCGCATCGGATTTTTGTGCTCTTGCTTTCTTTTACTTACAAAAACCCGTGGGATTTTAATAGATCCATCCAGGTAGTCTAAACTAATATTTCTCTCTCAAAATCCTTAATCACATCTACAAGGTCCTCTTTTTCATGTATGACAACATATACTTAGGATTTAGACATTCAGATATGGAAATCTTTTACAGAGCGAAAGTATTTACTGTACTAATATGAGATCCTATGTACACATTTTGGCTGGTATTTTGTTATTTATTTTCTATTTTCTTTCCCTAAGTTTTCATAGTTTCCAAGACATATAGTAAGTGTTACTTTGTTTTACTACAATAATATAAATATTTTCAAGTTCATAGTTTCTCCCCAGCACCAATATGGAAAAACAGTTCAAATCTAGTCCATTATTTGTCCAATGCTCAATTACTTATTCCCAGATCATAGGTAATTAAAAATTAACCTCCATTTTTCCCTTTCTTCCCACTGAGTTGTGGACCCTATTGTCCCTTCTCTTGATCCTGAGCTGGGCTTATTCCTGGACTTTTCAAATAAAATGGAGTGAAAATGTTGCTTGACGCCAAATGATCTCGTGCCGAAGAGAATGAGTCTCCAGAAATTTGTGACTTCCCTCCCCCGCCCCCCCCCCCCACTTGGGCCAGAGTCTTGGAAGCGGTCTATTGTGTAGAGAGTCCAAATCTCAGGAAGCCATCATGTAGAGAAGCTCCAGGGAGAAAAGCTGGGAGAGATGGTAAGAACTGACAGGAATTTGCAGATTGACTTGGCCAAGTTTCTTAATACATGCACATAGTGTGGGTCAGCTGAATGAACGCGTCTGATGTTGCATGGAACCAGGATACCACAGTCAGCTGAGCTGAGCCTGGGCCAGATTCCTAACCTATGGATTCCTGAACAAATAAACTGGCTGGGTTTTTTTGTTTGTTTATTTTTTGTTTTTTTTTTAACAGTAAGGTTGAGAGTAGTTTATTACAACAGGAAAGCGAATACACCCTTTAATATATTGAATTTAATAAACTGATTCACACTTTTTCCTTTTTTATGACGCATTTAGAAGTAGACTTCAAATTTTTCTAGACTGTTTGGAAATGTCTGTATTGTATGATGTCTCCCAATGGTACATGGGATCTTTCTGTTTCTACACACGTATCTCATCATTGTCTGCTGAAAGCATTAAGTCAGTCTGTTAAATACAGATCCAAAATAATGATAGAGCTGACTGAAACTTACTTTTCATTTGGAGGATAATAGTGAACTTGAAGACAATTGAAATATGAATAGGGAATTTCAGACACAACCATAAAAATATATATTAAGTTATAATTCACTGCCATACAATTCATCCCTTTAAATTTACAACCCAAAGATTTTTCCATTTACCCACAGTTATGCAACTGTTATCAAAATTGATTTTAGGGTACTATCATCACCCACAAATTAAACTCCAACTCCATCAGATGTCATTATCCTCTGAGTATCTCACCTTCCCGCCTGTCCCATCTCCTCTAGTCCCTGGCCATAGGTCATCAATTATCTGCATTCTGTCTCTCTATATTTACCTATTCTGAGTTAAAACAACAGTATTTCCTATCTAACTATAGTAGCACGCCCTTTGACGAAAATCTTCCTGTCACCCCTTGAGACCTTGTATTCTTAACACCAATTTTGTTCATATCTGGCTTCCGAAGGAGAATTTTGTTGGGACACAGAAGGAAAAAAGGAAGAAGAAAAAAAAGAGAACACACTGTGGTTGTCTTGTTTCTTTCCTGGTGTTTTGAGTGATTCATCCCAGGCAGAGTGCTGTAGGCTTCTGTGTCATTTTGGTAAAGAGAATGGCAATTGTGACCAACCGAGATCTTACTCCATCAGAGTTTTGTTAACTCTGAATCGTAGAGATGAATGATGGGGAAGACCTGACTCTCGCTGGGTCCACTAGGATTGTCTGGAAAAGTCTACTCCAATGTTCCCAGTAACTTCTGTAGCAAAAGAAAAATACATTAAAAATAATGAAGTTCAGGTTTTACTGAAGTTTTAATTTCAGAGGAAACTTGAATTAAAAATCTAGAAAGTCCACAAACATCTTGTCCCTAAACATGTATAATCTTCCTCATTGTACTAATGACATCGATTCGGTTATCTTTGGGGAGTACTAAGTCCACGGGCAGAAACAGCATGGCAGGAAGGTGGGTGGCGGAAAGCTGGTGACCACAGGGCAGCCAGGAGGCAGAGAGGGAGGAGGCAGGGATGTGCTCTGTGACTGCGACCCAACCCTTCCTACCAGGCCCCGCCTCCAAACAGCAAAGATTGTTTTTTTTTTCTTATCAGACTTCTTGCCATTCACTTACTTTCTTGACCCTTTATGTAGTACACCCAGAAGCTATATTTATCACTTGACTATTACTGCTAAGAACATATCCACACATCTTAAAATTTCTTGGATGAGATGATTATGAATAGTCTCAACAGTGGAAAATTCAGTCCTTGAAAAAAAGTTTTGTTTTATTGATCCTTCAGCTAAAAGGTGAACAAATAAATATTGGCAAGTATAAGTCTGTCAAAGACAGTTTTCATCAGAAGTTAAAATGTGTATGTATATTAGGTATTATTTTACATAACAGGAAATGTTTGTAAACCATGTTTAACCTTCCTTTCTTAGTAATTGTATATCTGAGATTTTTCATGCCAGGATATAATTTAATTGTAATATGGAACCTTGATTTATTTAGCTAAGATTGAATTTCAAGAGATTTCTGTATTTTATAATAGGTAATATTTAAATGCATGTCTTCCTACTTATGAGCATGTATACTATTATATATATGTGTGTGTATATATATATATATATATATATATATATCTCTTTAGTATTGCAGAGAATAATGAAGATTTTTTTTTACCTAAAGCTGACATAAGTGGTTCCTTTTGCTCAAAGGAATTTTTTAGTTGAATGTTGGATTTTATGATTTTATTAATATAAAGAAACTATTTGATAGGATGAGTTGAATTTTCATGATTTTCCAGTATAATTTATATTCTCCAAATTTTTCAAGGATTTCCCTTAATAAAGGTCAATGCTTAACACAAAGAGGCTTACAATAGCAAAATAAGGAAGCTGGTAAAATTTATGTAATATAATTACATGCATTGCTGATTAAAATGTAATATTGCACTTCTAGTAAATACTTTTTGTGTTAAAACTAATTCATTTTATCTTTGAATTTTAAAATAAGTGAAATAGTTTTATTCTATTTTTTAATTTCTTTGTTTTCATATGCAGTATAAAAGTGGGTAATTTTCTTTAGCAATAAAATTACTATTGAATTATTCAATTGCTAATCTGAGAGAAAACTCAAAGAAATAATAAGTTGGCAATCTCCCAAAACCTCTGAGCAGTACTTATCTTAGGTTGTTACTTGATCTTAGCCAAAGGTCATGATGCAATAATGAGTTATCAATAACAAAAGAGATGAATTGGTTATTGTAAAGTTATCTTTACAATAACACTGCAAACAAAACACATATCTACATCACTTTCTTACACAGTTATGAAGTAGATTTCATTACAAGTCTACAGTTTTACTGAGAATCAGCAGAAGTCATTGCACATTGGATAAAAATGTAAAGAGTGCTTATGTACAGTGCTTGTCAAATTGCCACTTTCACCTTCAAAGAATGAGTTACAATTTCAGAATGGAAGGAAAATAAAATAGAAAAAATGTCATTGATATTATAGGCAAAATACTTGGTCCCCAATCTTTGGGTAAGACACCACCCCCCCTCCTCCCCCTTATTGATATGTATAAGTGCAAAATTTAAGATTTACAATGAAGTTGAGCATTTTGTGCACTTAAGTATCTTTTCAAGGTGACAAGGACTTTTGCACTCTCCTTTTGTCCCTCCTCTACCCACCCCTCCCTTCCTCCTCACCTCCACCCCCAGTACCCCCGTTAATTTTGATTTTCGTTTTAAGTTCCATAAGAGTTGTGATCTGGGTTTCTCATATCAGAGATCGGAGAGACCAATGTTTCACCTTCTGCTTCTGACTCATTTCACTAAGAGGCCAAAACAACACATAATAGAGATATATGTATGTAGGGGTCTCCATCCTCGCAGGGACCCCTGGAACAGCCGAGCAGGGATCGGAGGACAGAGTAACACACTCTGGGAGTCGATTCAGTGATCGCGGTCTCAAGTTTATTTAGGGAGTACAGGGGCCTTAGTAGACTGAGGTAGTTATCTTGGGCCATTCAGCAAGGCCTTAACCAGCATGGGGTCGCCCAGGGGAAGCCAAGGAGTGGAGGAGGGAGGATGCGATAAGGAGTAGTTCCAGGAGCTTAAGCAAAACAACACCTGGCTTAACTTACAAGCAGTAACATTTGTTCTTGGGAAGGAAGGAACTTGGCCAAGGTCAGCGATGCTGAGGCTCTCGGGCCCCGAAGACCCCGACATATGTATACCCATTATCATAAGACACTAATTTTGTGGAAGACAGTGTTTTCAGGGATGAGGGGGAGGGGGTGGGGCGAGCTTGGGTGAGAGAAGTGTTAGCACCACGGACTTGGCTACGCCTCAGATCCTCAGGCATTAGGTTGTCACGTGGAATAAACTGCTGTCATGACTCCCATAGCCCCAGGTGGATTGCCATGTTCCCAAGAGGGCTAATGCAGCCACTGATCCTAATGCAAGAGGAGGCAGAGCTCAGGTGGTGTTCGAGAGATGGGGCAGCCGTAAATAGAGGTGAAACTGCACGTTCACTCATCACTCACTTCCTACTGTATGGCCCAGCTCCTCAGGTCATGGCCTGGTTCTGATCTGCAGCACGCTACTGGCGGACCCATGCCTACATCACCTTCTCCACTGGTTTATTGTATTCTAAAAAAATGTTCAGTTTGTTCGTCTTCTTTAGTTCTTTTGTGGTCTTTTGACGCAAAACAAAAATTCTGACATTACCTATGCCTACCACAAACGTAAAAGACACCACACTTCCTCCCCCACGTTAATTCTGGGTTTAAATAGGATTAGTATAGGAACCTCTTTGTAACCGAGTTGCTGTTTAGATAACTTGCAACACTGTAGTCAACAGCAAATGGCAGAAACTTTTGGTTCAGAGATATGGTTTCTCTTGAAAATGATAAATCACAATTATAGAAACTGAGGGAAGTCACACCGTCCCTATAGGCTGTATAATAATAATCATGGCAAACCAAACCTATTGCCTTGACAAGATTAGAGCTAATCGGTTTTGCAGGGAGTGCAGTAAATCAATTTTGAAAATGTCAAGTCAAATCAAGTGTTCTAAGCAATTAACTAGTATGTGGCTTACAACAAAACCAGAAATTGAGTTATAGAATTTATTTTAGACACCTTCATTTGTGAAGCACAGACAAAATGCTAAGAGGGATGGTGCATTTTCTTATGCAAAAATGCTGTTCACTGATAGGAAAGAGAAATTCCAAATGCAATACAAAATGATGCTATTTCTGTTTTATAGGGTAGATAAAGCTATTCATGAAATTAAGTTTTAAAAGTTAATTACCACTCCTATAATAGGTCATGTTTCTAATAAAATATAGAAGTATTAGATAAAACCAATTTAATCGTAAGCGTGCAATATACTTTGTTATTATCTGACTCTGTGACCAAAAACAGTCAACAGACACGTCTTTCCAAGGAATGAAATATTTTTGCCGTATGCATGATAAAAGCTTTTTCTTTTTGACTTGTTTTTCTTTTCGTTTCTTTTTTCTTTTCTTTTTCTTTTTCACTTTTTATGGCTCTCTCGTGACTCCAATACTAAAATACTAAAAGTGAAAGTAATGTACTGTAATTAAGGCAGACAATGCATCTATTTTTATCATTTTCTATTTATTTTCATATATTGATATTTCGTTAATGAAAAACTTTAAGAAAAAAAAGCTCCATACTCTAACATCTTTCTTACTCTAAATGTATTATTTTGCTACAGTAAGATTTACCATCTCATGTCATAAAATTTTGGTGGAAAATCAAGCTTCTGTTTTTACACATAATCTTGTTGGTTTTTGCAGCAGTGCGGTTGAACCCTGGTCCTTCACACAGACCTACATCTGTAGTCCTTTTAGTTTTTACAAATTTTTGTGACATGGTCTTGCTGTGTCGCTAAGTTGCCCAGGCTGGGTTTGAATGTGCCCTTGCTTCAGGCTCCTAGAATGTTGAGGTTACAGGTTGCCCAGGCCTGGCTTGTTTGCAAGTTAAAAAAAATGAACTCAAACTTCACAAGCTCTTTTATGTGTAGATGGTGAAGAGATGATATCAAATGAAGAAACAATGTTGATGATTGTACAGCTATAGACCTTCATTTTGAGGGATATTTATACTCACAATTCTATATACCCTTTTGTTATTAATAATTATTGACTAGGTAACTGTCTTAGTTACTTTTTCATTGCTGCGACAGAATACTTGACATCCACCATTTTAAGGAAGAAAGATATATTTGAGCTCATGGTTTCAGAAGATCATTGCCCATTCACAGGTGGGTGGGCTGAAGATGGCGGGATGGGGATGAGCTGGAGCTGGAGACAGAAAACATTGCATGGCAAAACAAAGCCATGTCTGGGAGGAGTGCTGCTTCCGGTACTCACCACACCAAGTCAAGCCCCAAGCATCCGCCCCTTTCAATTAAGCCCCACCTCCCAACACTATGCAGTCTCCATAGATAACGAAGCTTTGGAGACACTCCAGATCCAAACCACAACATTCTTTCCCTGGCCTTTAAAACTTTTACAGGCAAATGGAAAAAGCTTGAGAACATCATGCTTAGTAAAGTGAGTCAGAAGCAGAAGGTGAAACATCGAATGGTCTCTCTGATATGAGAGACCCAGATCACAACTCTTATGGAACTTAAAAAACAAAGTGAAACAGGGGGGTTGGGTGGGGGAGGAGGGAGGGAAGGATGCGTAGGGGGAGGGACAAAATGAGAGCGGGAAAGCCCTTGTCACCTTGACAAGATATGTATGTGCACAAAATGTTCAACTTCATTGTAAACCTTAAATTTTCACTAATATCAATAAAATGGGGGGGGGGGCCTTAGGCATAATGCATTTAGTCCTTCTGCAAGAATTGCCAAAATCTTAATAGTTCTAGAACTGCTAAACAGTCCAAGTTCAAAGTCTTCTCTGAGTTGCAAAGCAGTCAGCTGTGATCTCCTGTGAAAACCAAAGAGTTAAGCATTTCTAACATAAAATGGCACAGTATAAATGTAACCATTCAAAAAAAAAAAAAAAGACAAAAGCTGTTTGGACCTAAACGAGTTTTATACCCTACAGGGTAAGGCTTAAAGCCTGCAGTTCCATGTCCATCATCTGGGGAAACTGTAGGTGACGCAAGATGTGAACTCCAGTGGGCTTGGATGGTCCTGCCCCTGCAGCGTTGCCTCTGACTGCAACCTCCATCGTTTCTCCTTTGGGTTGGCCTTGCCCACAGTGTGCAGCCTTTCTCAGGAAACAGTCCATGGTCTTGGCTTCTCCAAATTTTAAGCGTCTGCATTGCAACTTAGGCTGCTCCTTTACAACCTCACACACTGCACCCGCAGGGGCACACTGACTGGCCTCCAAGGACTTTCTCAACAGTACTCAGTATTCGCAGGTGTATGAAGCTTTTTGGGAGACACTTCAGATCCAAACTAAATCACTTTTGAAAAAGTAATATAGCTTCATTTTTGAAAGAATCATGTTGTTATTCCTTGTTAAACTCTTAGTTTGCCATCTAAGAAATATGCTCATTTACAGTAAATTATTCCACATCCAGTTTTATATTTAGTTTTAGTTTCTGCTGTTTTCTAAATACACCTAAAAAGAAATTAGAACATTTTTGTACAAAATATGACTGTAAGTATTTCCAACAACTTTCAGTGTGGTTAACAACCAAAATTTTCTAACCCCACAATAATACAGAAAGTTTCAACTTTATCCCAGAGAAACTGGGGGCATTTAAATTACTTTCCTGGAATTTGTCATGTGTGTCTCAACATGATTTGAAAACCATGCTAGGGGCAAACTGGAGGAGGGATTTTGTTTTGTAAAATAGTGTGATAAATTTTGAGTGTAGTGAAGAAAGTTGTATTGTCAGTTTCCATGTTGATCTTGCTGTAATGAAGTAGTAAATCTCAAATTCTGTGATCATTCAGGATCTAATTCTGATATTGTTCCCAAAGGGATTTAAGATATTTTTTTTTTTAATTTTTTGAAGTATAATTTAGATTCACTGAAGTGTAGAGATACTGAATATAAAATTTGGTAAGTTTTAACAAATGCCAAATCTGTGTATCTGTTGCAAAGAGTTTAGCTTGTAATTTGTTGCACAGCAAATGTGACCTCCAAAGTTGCTAAAGACACTAATAATGAATTGGATTAAGTCACCACTCTGGAGGTTTGAAAAAAAGAGAAGAGGAATTAGTCCTAACATGGAAAAAGGTTCTTTAGTATAAATGTACACAAGAAGGCAGAATACCAAAAGAGTAGTCAATCCTACTTATAGAGGCCACTCAGAAAGGACTACCTCATACGAATGATGTTTTGGGTCCTGCCCAAGTTTCCTCCCATGAGGTGAAATGGAAGGTAAGGTTCACTTAGAAAGATGGAACAGATTCGCACCATCATTCAGGTCCCAGAAATGTGGAAACAATTGCTTTCTCTCAAATTTGGTTTTCTAGTTAGAATCACGGGTGAATTTCTTGGAACCAAGTCCGATAAATCACATACTACTTAGATTCATGTCCATCCAGCATCAGCTGCATTAGTAATCATTCTCAGTAATCACACTGTAATTTGTTCTCTTAATATGTTAAATTGTCACGTGATACAAACTTGAAGCTCAGTTGGTCACGTATTATGAAAGAAAATGATAAGATACTATACAAATTAAAAATTCGTACACAGGGATTGGAAGGTAAAAATTGTCATGAAATATCTCGAGACAGTACGCTAAGTTTCAGTGAAAGAAAGATATTTTAGTACTCCTACCAGGCTTGGACCTCAGAAAGAAATTAGTAAAAATAAAACAAAAGAGTTTGAGAATTGACTCAGTAGCAACTGACAGATGATGGAGATTCGTGAACACATAGTAGATAAAACTTCATTTTTGGAGCTGAAGTTTAAGCTTGCAAAGTCAAACAGATAATTACAGATAATTTTCTTCTGGACTATTATAATGTGTCATCGTAAAGAATTGACTAGTAAGTTATAATACCCAAAGATACTACATAAAAACAAGTTTCAGGTATAAGGAGTATTTCCAGAAAGAGTTTGGTGTATAACACACCATTGTAAGTAAAGTTTTAGTGGGAAGCATGCTCTTAGGAATTCCATGTATTAATAAATAGTCCTGAGGCTGAAGGAATGGCACAGCAGTTATTGTGCTTGCCATTCAAGAATGAGGCCTTGATTTCAGTTTCCCAGCACCACATAAAAACGGCATGGTGTCACATGCCTGTAATCCCAGCACTCAGGAGGCTGAGGCAGGTGGGTTGTCCTGAGTCCAAGACTAGCCTGGCTTATAGAGCAAGGCCTTGTCTCAAAAAAAGAGAAAAAAATAGTTCTGAAAAAGGCATTTATAGCTTATTGTTTAACTGAGTTATAAATTTTCATTAAGAGTTCAATTGTGTTTTGTACACACACACATATATATATGTGTGTGTGTGTGTATCTCTCTCTCTCTCTCTCTCTCTCTCTCTCTCTATATATATATATATATATATATATATATATATATAATGACCAAAGCTGATATTTTAAAATCAGAAAATGTGTGTTCCAGCAATAAACTAAATATCACAAGAGTCCTTTACCACCAGTTGAAGGCTCAAGTTTGAAATTATACGAACATAGACACAGGGGTTTTATAGAAATATTGCTGCAGTACTGAAACAAAATAAATAGCTCTATTTTACAGCCATAAATTGTTCACTGGTGCCATTTTGCCATTTGTGATATGTTAGGCTATTAATAGGAAAGTTGCAGGATAGCCTCAGGTCATTTCTCATTCTAAATGGTGTTTTTCAACCATGACTGCAGTGTGCAACCACTGGAGAATTATAGAAATTACTGACGTCTGGGTCCCACCCCTAGAGCTTCTGATGAAATTGGTCTGGGGTCCAGGCTGGACATTTGGGCTTTGCAACCAATGTTGAAGATTGCTGCTACAGAGACACCTGAAATATAAGAAGTTTGGAGATTTTGAAAGGAGAGACCCCACAGAATTTAAAAAGTTATGGTAAAGTAACTTGTGCATGTTGTTCAAAGATGAGATATGTTGGTAAAAAAGATGCCTAGGAAAGAGTTCCTTCAAATATACGTAAGTGTTAATAGTAGTTTTAAAATGATTTCTTCTATGCAGCATGCATAGTAAGAGTAATCAGATCAGTGCCTGTGATAACAGTAATCAGCATTCCATGCATTTAAAAAATGTCTTTAGTTCACAAGATTTCGAGAATGCAGAAAAAAAAATCTTAGGTTATTACTAAATTCAAAGTAATTGTGAGATTACCTGAAATGTCAGTTAAGTTACATAAAGTGATTTCTGATATGTGGTTAAGATCATAGCTTTGCTTTTGCCCCGATTTTTAGTATGTATGTCAAGTCGTCGTCAATCAAGTGGTCAGGTGCTTGAATTATTTTTATGGATAATCTCTAATTTCCCTCCATGTATATAAACTTGAAATATGACCACAAAAACTGTACTGTATTCTGAAGAGACCATAAATAATTGCTTTCAAGGGAATGTTCAAATGAATTTTTTTTCTTGACTGGGGGTTTGGGGATTGGTGAAGATTTGCCCTTTGTGAGTAATGAGAGCAGTGTATTTTGATGTAAAAATAGTAAAGGAATAATTAGCTTTTTAGAAAAAAACCTAAATTCTGTGTTTAGTAAAGTTAATGAGTCCCTAAATTCCTAAAGCTGAGTATTAGTGTGTAAATGAGAACTCCAAGCCAAGAGAGAATAACTTCTTCATTTTTGACTTGGTAGTTAAAGCCTCATTTCTTTTTACCATTCCATATTTTTCAGTTTTAGTTCAGACAGATATTTTGGTTCCTAGACGACTGAAAATATGTTTTTTTTTTTTTTTTGGCAAAGTCCATGAACATAGCTCTATGATGATTTGAGACACTAGTAGCTGGTATGTAGGAGTTGGCAAGATGATATTTCAAGTATGACCTGGGAAGTTTGAAATTCAAGTTCTTCAAGGAACAAAGTAAAAAATCTGTTTTCCTGGACAAATTTTCCTTTTTTGTAGAATTTTTTTTTTTTTTTTTTTTTTTTTTTTTTGTGGAACAGAAAGGAATCAAATAAAGAGGGAACTTAAAGGAAACTAACTAGAAAAAAAATGTCTGTCTGTAATGAGAGAATAGAGTCAGAATCCTCAAGGTCTTGAAAACAGCAAGACTGTCCCTCTAACATTAATGAGCGAGATCTGCTGAGGGGCAAATGAACTCCTGTCTCTCTTCTCAGATCTCATAAAGTGAACCTATAAAATGATACAAATAGTAGCTCTATAGGGGAAGGACATCAGTAAACATTTGTTAAATTAGTGTCGGATAGCAAAATGAGAGGATGATGATGGAAGAAGGGAAATGGCGATGTTAGATAGGGAGTCGATCTGTTCACATTTCAGAATTTTGGACTTTCATAGAACCAATCCAGAAGAGGATTCCAGGACAGGATTAATAGAGTGAAAGTGACCAACCTTGCCTGTTCCACTTTCCTTACTCACAGTTCAGAAGGCAGAGAAGAAAATTAGCTGATCTTCCATAGCAGGCATACTGCTAAGACTCCAAGCAATGTTTGTTGTATAATTTTTTTTCAATCACCCCTTTTCACAAACACTGATTCTTCAATCAAAGTGGGATATAAAATAAAAAGAGTTGGATTGAAGGACATGTTGTAGGAGTTGTTTCGGCAGGCGAATGAATCCTGGGGGACATGTTCAAGCTTGCTCTTAAACCAGAAGCTGTTAAAGTAGAAAATATTAGCTGTTTCAGAGGGTAACTTGATGGCGAATGCACGGACCACTATCGAGATTATTTTTGATTTCGCATGCATGTGGAATGCCTTCTTGAAGGTAAGGACAGTAAAAGGCGGCCTTCTTTAATATAGTTTGTGTCAGCTTCTGTGTACAGATTTCTTTCTTGAGGTGCCAGGGAAAACAAGAAAATATTACTTCCAAATGGCTTTAAGCAAATATTAGGTGAACATGCATAGGCTTCCAAATATCTCTTGGCTTGTTGGCATTTACCAATATGGAACTAGGTAAGCTTTCTCTGTTAGCAATATTAAGGTTCTAGTGGCAAGGAAAGGATATATGAAATAAAATATGCCATTCAAGTATGGTACAACCAAAGAATGCTAACCACTATGAAGGAAAAACGCAAGAACCAATTTCTTGTGTTAAGCACCCTATTAAAGTATTACAAGAACAGTGAATTATATCATCTGTTATTTAAATTCCTTGAATCCATCTGCTCCATTGGTAACACCTCACTGTAAGGCCCATGAGTGTTTTGAGTGGGAAATTATCTGTTTAAATGAGCCAACAATATGTTTTACATTTCCGAGTGTGCCGTGTTGCAACCTAATAAGAACAGAAGGCGGTGTTAATGAGAAAAGTAGTATTAAATGGATTGCTTAAGGACGCAAGCTGGAGACTGATTGTAGTTTTTCAACTCTGGCATGAGTGTATCCAAATTGTAAGAAAACACAATGTGTACTTCCAAACTATGTTTGAGAAACAAAAGTATCTTAATATAGTAGATATTAAATGCCCAACTAGTCCACAAATGAGAGCCAGCCACTGCTTTCTAATACAGCAGCTGGAGGGAACTAGCCCTGGCTACCTGTGTAGTTGACTGTGATTGATGCTTATCTGTACACAAGAAAATAGCATTTCAAAAGCGCCATATGAAAACTATGGTTTTATCCAAGCTTTTAAAAATATTTTGTCTTTATTTATAAATGTAATGGGGCAAATAAAACCCAGAGTACATGAAATTTGCCATATTATTCAAGTGTGCAATTTAGTAGTGTCACACACATTCATGTTGCACGACCAATCCCAAAAGGCTATTTTCTCTTGCAGAACAGAAATTGTATATCTGCGAGGTAAGAACTTTCACCTGGCCCCTTCCAACCATCTTTATAATCAATTACAGTCTTTAAGTTCCATGTGTTGTCTAAATTCAGAAATAAAAGCATAAATGCATACCTATTATAATCACAATGATAAGTTGATTTTTACCCATTTGTTTGACTCTATCTCTCCCTTACCCACACATATGTTTATACTACTTGTGAATACAGATACATAGCTACATGCACACACACAGACCCACACACATACACATTATAGAGCCATATAAAAGTGAATACCTAAAACAGTATCAAAGGTGAATATTGACAAATCTGGTGGATTATTTTTGTTTTCTGCTTACGACGTGACTACGAATTATATCATTTTTGAGGGGGAGTGAGGTAGATAGAGAAGAAAACAATTACCTATTCTAGATTTTGATAAATAACAGTTAATAGGCCATTCTTAATAGCCTATCATTTATATATAAAAATCATAGAATGGGATAAGTCCTGGTATCAGCATGGATACTGATGTCTGTATGCAATCTATTCCTTTTCTATTTTTGCTGTCTAGTATAATTTGTCAATATTTAACCAACTGAAAACATTCTTTAATTTTTCTAGGTTGTATTTTATAAATTAAACCTTTCACATCAGTTTTTTTAAGTTAACCAAATATCAGTCCTATACTTGTACAATTTACTAATTAGGCTTATTTCTATACGGAAATAGGATACTTTTATATGCTGATATTATAAACAGTGATTGTACTAGCTATATTAGGACATTTTATAGCAATTTGCTATATAATTAATAGCACTATCAGCAGATAAGGGCCAGTATGTTTCTTTTTTACCAATTCTTAGGCACTTTTTTTTCTTTCTTTTTTTTTTCCCCTGAACTGGCTAGAGAATTTTGTCTTACTTCTGATTTGAAAAGAAAGCTTTTTATATTTCCTTACTAATTATAATATTTTATGTGAGACTTTCTAATCATCTTTAATCAGATTAATGACATCCCATTCTATTTCTAGTCTGCACATTTTCAAATATAACACATTTCATTGAGCTAAGATTTATTTTAATACAATTACTAAATTATAATATCTTGGTATTTGCATCTTACTAGAATAAGTCCACTTGTTTTTTAATTATTATACTTTTTATTGAGTTATAATTTAAATACTGATAATTTTTACACTTTTACACTTCTAAAGTATGCAATTCAGTGGTTAGGATAGTTATAAAACATATCCTATCAGCACTACAAATTCCAGAAATTTTATTACTTGGGGAAAAAATTCTTGAAGCTATCTTTAGTCTCAGTTTGGACTTATATCCAGCTGCTGACAGTAACTAATTTACTATTTGTTTATAAACATTTGTCAATTTGTGGTATTTTATACAAGTAGAGTTATACATTGTGTGACATTTTGTATCCAGCTTTATTCAAATAACATTATTAATGATCAGTTTTTATTGCATGCATCATAAATTCATTATTTCTCATCCCTAAACAATATTCTGCTGAAGCCAACCATGCCACGTACCTGTAAGTCAGGCCGGAAGATCACCATTGTGAGGCATAAGGATTAGAAATTTGAGCTCAGCCTGAAAAACTCCTCAATTTGGGAAGACCACATTTCAGAAAACAGATACAGGAGTCCCAGATCACAATATTATGGAACTTAAAGCAAAACAGAGTGAAATAGGGGGTAAGGTGGGGGAGAAGGGAGGGAGGGGAAGGTGGGGAAAGGGACAGAAAGAGAGTGGGAAAGCCCTTGTGTCCTTGGCAGGATATGTATGTGCACAAAATGCTCAACTCCATTGTAAACCTTAAATTTTGCACAGATATATATCAATAAAATGGGAACAAAAGATCTGAAACAATCAAAGAAAGAAACCCCAACCCTGTGATACCAGTAAAAAAAAAAAAAAAAAAGAAAAAAGAAAAAGAAGGCAAAGCCAAAGAGTGAAAAAACCCTGAGTTCAATCGCAAGTATCTGAAAAAAGAAAAAATTCTCTTTCATACATATTCCACTTTTTGGTTAATCATTCATGTGTTGGTAATTTTGCTTAATTTTTGGAACAACTATAAAATATTTTCCAAACTTGCTACATTAATTTATACTACACCTGAAATTTATTCTTTTTACACGGTCATCCACACTTCCTTTATTTTGTCTTTTAGATCACAACCATCTTGGTGTGTGAACAGAGATTTCTCAGCGTGGTTTTTATTTGTATTACTCATAGCCAAGAGACTTTCTCTGCCTCTGATGTGTTTGTTTTGGAGAAATGTTTTCTCATCATTTTTCATTTAAAATTGAGTTGTTTGATTTTTATTGTTTGGTTGTAAGAGTTTTTTTTGTATTCTGAATATGAGTCCTATAAGTAATATGTAATTTGAGAAATCAGACTCCTGTTTTGTAGGTTGCCTTTAAACTCTCAATAGTTTTTTCTAAAATATAGAAAGAAGGCTTAAGTACATTAGGGTTAGGATTAGGGGAAAAAGAAAGAAGGCTTAAGTACAGTTTTATCTTTTATTCTTTTCATTGCTTTTTATTTTACATTCTATTTAAGAAAACATCATGTAATTCAATGTCATGAACATTTCAATTATTTCCTGTAGTTGACCTCATTAAATCTAATCATTCTAACTCAGTGTGCGTGAGTATCTATCTGTGTGTGCGTGTATTTTCTGTCTTTTTCATGTTCCTAAGTATATATTCCCATCTGTGTATACTTTATACATCATGTCCTCTGCATATATAATTTTATTCCTTTATTAATCAAAGATAATTTTCTTTCCTTGGTTAACTGACCTGGCTAGAACTTCCAGTCTAATTGAATAGAAATAGAATAATTGATTTTTTCCTGATCTGCAACTCTGAAGTAAGTCACACTTGGTCATATGTTTTTCTTCCCTAAAGTTATTCTTTTTATTAAAAAAAGTTTGTGTTACATAATAATTCCACAAAACCTGGAAACTTGGTGCAAATGCACATCTCATCCTACTCATTTTTCCTCTCTTTCCCCAGGTCCACTTCTAGCCTTCTCAAAGTCTGTTCCCCATTCCCTACCATCTGTCTTTTATTATAACTTCTAATTTTTTATATTTTTTGCTTCTCAGTTAAGTGAAATCTTATGATCTTTGACCTTCCATGTCCAGTTTATTTTGCTGTGCATAATGGTTTCAAGGTACATTCATTTTTCTACCAGTGAATGCTGCTGGATTGTATTTGGTTGTACTTTTTATGATATTTGTGCATACATTAAAAGGCATATATATATATATATATATATATATATATATATATATATATATGTATATATATCCTAATATGTTTTGATATCAACATAATGTTGATCCAAGGAAAGGACCTGAGTAGTTCCTTCCTGTTTTTTTTTTTTTTTGGAGGAGTTCATAAAGGATTGGTGTTTTTTTAGTTCTTGGAAAATTTTGCCAACAAAGCCCAATTGGACCTCTGTTTTATGGAAAATATCTTTGTTACTAATTCATTTTGATATCATAGATCTCTCCATTTTTTGTTGAGTTTGAGTAAGTAGTGATTTTCTAAAAATTCATCCATTTTATCTAGATTATTATGTTTCCTTGTAGGCATTTGTCATACTATTTTTCTCTCAATCTCATTTTGTTTTTAAAATGTTAACAATGACGATCTCTGTTTCATGTCTTATTTTCATCGTTTGAATCTCTTTTTATTTTTGATCAGTATAGCTAAATTTTGTCAGGTTTTCTAAGTTCTTTCAACAAATCACCTTTCGCTGAGTCTGCAAAGTTTACTATCGTTTTAAGTAAAACTTTAGGAATTACAACTGCCTGGAATGCCTTCTAGTCCCGCTTTCCTGTTGTAGCTGCTTGTGTTCTTCCTTTTCTGAACTCTTCTAGTATAATTGAGTCGAGGACAAACTCTGTGAACAGTTGGTATGTGTTCAGCCAAGGGCTAAGAAACAATGGAAGCTGAGTGAACAGTGGAAACAGAAGGCAAATTGCTGTAGACGTAGGAGATAGGAAGCGCAGAAGACTGTCAAGAGGTTGCGCCATGGAGACGCAGTGAACAGCCAAGGGTATTAGCAACAAGAACGTGAAAATACAACCCACAGATCTGAGTCAGAGTAGGGAATGGGAAAAAGTGAAGAAATGAGGACTGATGTGTATTTGGAAATTTATCAAGGAGAAGATCTGGGGAGAATGTGTAAAGAGGCAGAAAACTGGGGTAGTGTATTTGGATTAGAAGCAAAGGCTTGTATTAATGCCTCTCTCTCTCTCTCTCTCTCTCTCTCTCTCTCTCTCTCTCGCGCGCGCACACACACACACACACACACACACACACACCCCTACAAAAATTAAAACAGTAATATGGCTGAATATTCTGTTTTGGCTAGATTTCATAATTAATCAGTAATGAGAATGACTCTAGATTGTTATGTCTGTGTCACAGTATAAAGAGAAGTTTGCAATTCATCTATTGTTCTCAATCTCAGTTTTTGGCTTCCCTGGACATTGAATGTTAGGAGAATATGGCTCTTTCTAAGTGTCTTTAACGATAGGAAACTCATATGCTCATATGCAAGAAAACATGTGAAGCCCCAGAAACCCTAGGAATCAATTAGAGATGCCTCTTAAAGGATTCAGAATGAGGTGAGAGGAACTGAGCCAAAAATCAAAGTGGCCTCCCTAACCAGGTGCGATGACATTTTATCAGTTTTTGCTTCCTCTGTAGTCTGCTCAGGAAGGAAAGCTTTTTTTTTTCTCTCCCTACAAATGTATGTTCACATTTGAGTACTGGCACAGTTTCTGCACTCAATAAAATAATTTTTCCCTTTTTATATTTTTATTTTGTGTTGTATTGTGTTTTGGTTTGTTTCCTTGCCTTTTTCTAAAATCACAATTTTGCTGGGTTATACAAATTATATGCATATGCCTCTTTAGTTTTCTATGATATTTTCCCAGTGTTATTGTAAAATTCTGTTGTCCAATGGCTAGAAGACATACTTGATATTCTGCTGACAACTTCATTCATGTCTCCAGCTATTAACTTCCAATGAGAATGTTCCACATGGTGTATCTTTGAGACTATGAATGAATGAATGAATGAAAGATGGAGTGTCCCTTGGAAAATAATTCTCATATAAGTTTCATACTGTAAATACTGTCAGAAATATCAAAGACTACAACATTTGTGATGTCAACTCCTAAAGGACAATTAGAGATATATTTTGATATTACCAATAGCAAAAAGACATTAGAAGACCCATGATATTTTATAATGGATCCTCTCTATTTCTTAGTTTCTAGAAAAATTTGGAAAAATTTACTAACTGGTCAAAATAGATGATTTATTTGTCTGAAGTCCAATATTAAGATGCAATCGAAAATTATATTTACTTATCTTTTAAGTCACATTTAAGCCAAATTCTAAACAAATGTTTCAGGGGAATACTGCTAATAAATTTATCATCAAATTCTAAATACATGAAGTATTATCTTCATGTTGAAACATAACTTAAATCATGATAAAGGTTTTCTCTTTGAATAGCTTTTATTTTAGTCATTTTTGTACTATTTCTAGACAGATTAAAAATCCAATTTTCAGATTTATTAGTGATTTATTACACTTTTAAATCAGTACAAAATATAATCAACATATTTTTAATTTTAAATATGTGATATCTAAACTTCTTTAATTCAATTAATACAACTAATTAAGCTTTTTGCTGTACTCTGTATAAGTCTGATTAAACAGTCACCTCCTAACTTCTGAAGTTTTACTTTCAAGATATTCTACTCATAAAGAGGCAATTTTACTAGTGTGTATTCATGTTAGATTGATTCATAGTGTCTATATTAAGTGTAATTCATCTTCATTTATATTTTAAAAATATAATTGCATAGAATTATATTTTGTTTTGCTTTCTTATATATTTTCATACAACATTAATGTGTGTTTTAATATATAATCATTTGTTTTATACTTTAAAGGAACACACTAATTTTTTTGAATAATCACTCAATTTCAACATGGAATATCTTATTTTTTTCCTTTTTCATATTCATGGATTCCAAATTCTGTAATGCATTAGAAACATATGGCTTGGGGAATCAGTGATCAACAACACCAATTTGGCATCTTTTATATTCCTTCTTACCCTTGCTCCATGCCTTTACTTCTCCCCCCACCCATTTCTACCATGTTGGGGCCTTTTTATGCCATAATTTTTATGAATTGCCAAAGAAAGATACTCATCTATAGTCAGTCTTTTATGTTTGGTCCATTTCACTGGGAAATAAAATAAATTAGTTAACAAAAGAAAAACAACAGATATATCCATCCAATATCTGTGACAGATTAAATAAACCATGTGCATTAGGGAGGAAAATTACTAATTTTGTCTTGCCTTACATTCTCTTTCCTTATATAATCTCCTATGGATTCAGTTAACTTTATTTCACATTCAAGTTGTGAATGCATAACCCATCTTTTGAACATCTTTGAACAAAAGAAAATGAACTAGATAGCTCAAAAATTTCTAGAGACTTATTTCAACAAACTAGAGTTTTGTTGTTAATGTAAGCCAATAAGCCGGTTGTAAAGAGCAGTGGGTTACAATACTTTTGTCTGTCTTGTACTTACAGAGCTGATGGCCTATAATGAAGAGTCTACTTCCTGCTAAGTGGTTTTGAGCTATTTAATGCCCAATAGCAGGAAGTACTGTAATGGGCTATTCAAACTAATCAAGAGATACCGATATCATGACTCTTTCCTTTTGTCTGTCTGTCTGTCTTTCTTTCTTTCTTTCTTTCTTTCTTTCTTTCTTTCTTTCTTTCTTTCTTTCGAGACAAGTTCACACTCAAGCTCACTATGGAGTTCACACTCAGGCCAATTCAATCCAGAGAAGAACTCCCACACACAGCTCATAACACCATGGCTCTTGCAGACATCACATAGCTGGATCTATTTTTTTTTCATCTGTCATTTGATTGAGAAATTAAGATCATTTACATGGAGTGCTACTATTGAAAAATATAGAATCCTGTCCTTGGACTATTTTCTCAGTGCTGATTCTTTCATCTTTTTTTTTTCCCTTTTGTTTAACTGCTCTGCAAGTTAGATACATTGTTTCCATGGGACCCTTGGTGATGCTGGCCTTGCTGTCACTGTCTAGCGCTCTTTTGAGTGCTTCCTGAAATGCTGGTCTGATGGTCATGGATGTTTTTTAGATTCTCTTTGTCATGGGGATTCTTTGTTTCTTTGTTATTTTAAAAGATAATAGTAATAGTCTGGATTAGTAGTTTTATGTGTGTGTGATTTCAAAAATTATGCTTTTAGCTCTCCTGGCTATTAAGATTGTGCTGAGAAATGAACTGTTGTTCCCACAGGCTTGCCTTTGTACATTATTTGGATTGTGTTCTCTAACAACTTTTAATAATCTCTATGTATGCTGAATTATTAGGATTTTGACAAGGATTCATCAGAAAGAAGTAATTTTCTGGTTGTATTTTGGGTGATAAATATCTCAGCTATCTGGGAATTCACTGATTCCCAAAATTTAGAATTTTTCCTGTGATTTCATAAATGTTTATACTTTTGGTGTGTTCTTTTTATCTTTTTAAACTCCCCTATGCCTTTGGTATTTTTGAGTCATCTAGCAGCTGTTGGATCCAGCTTTTGTGAAGTCTTTTTATATTTAGGGTTTGAGTGAGCACATGATCTACTGCACCAACTCTGTCCTGAAGCCTTGACAGTCTCTCCTCAGACTGGTTGTGCCAGTTGCTTGTATTTTCAGTAGGATTTTTCATATCCAGGAGTTCTGCTTGATTCCTTTAGTAATTTTTATTTCTTCACTAACATGGTCATTTATATCCTGCGTTACCATCTTTAACTCAATCATGAACATAGATAGAAATAATCTCAACAAGATACTTGCAAAGAGAATGCAACAAATCAAAAATAAAATGCATACATCATAACCAAGTCAGAATCATCCCAGGGATGCAAGAATGCTTCAGCATGTGTAAACTCATAAATTTAATATACCACATAGAGAAAAGTTAAGATAAAAGTCATTGGATTGTTTTAGTAGATGCAAAAATACCCTTTGACAAAATCCAAAATTCGATATATAAAAACCCTGACAAATAGGTAAAGAAAGACATTAGTCAAATTGATAAATGCTATTCATAACAACTCCAGTGCCAACATCATCATCATCATCATCATCATCATCATCATCATCATCATCATCATCAGGGAAAGACAGCCTCTATAATAATGGGTGCTGGGAAAAATGTTTATCCATATGCAGAAGAGTGAGCCTAAACTCATATTTCTTATTCTGCACTACAATTAATTTGATATAGATGAAACATCTTGGTGTTAAAATAGAAAAATAACTGAATCTGCTGGAAGATAACATAGAAGCTTGAAGACACAGGCATAGGCAAAAATTTGCTGAACAAAGCCAAAATTGCACAGGAAGCAACAAATGGAATTATATCAAATTAAAAAGCTTCCTTAGAGCAAAGGTCACAGTCAGCAGGATGGAGAGACAACCTACTGAATGGGAAAAACATCTTACCTGCCACCACACTGGTAGAGGACTAATATCTAGAGTACATAAAGAACTTAGAAAATTTAGCCCCACATTACAAAATACCCATAAAAAATGAGCAGGTGGAATGAATACACATTTCTCAAAAATTACAAATAACCATTAAATACATAAAAAATTCAAGATCTTTGTTTATTAGTGAAACGAAAATGAAAACACCACTGAGATTCTCACCAGTAAAAATGTCTTATTGTTGGGAACTCAAAATCTGAAAAATGTTATTGGAGACAAAACAGATTCACTCTATACTGTTCACAGCTAGCATGACTGCTGTGTAAGTCAAGGTGGCCATGCTTCAACAACTGTAAAAAGAAATTCCACTTGGCCCAGCTATATGTCTCCTGGATATCTTCCCAGAAGAGTTACAGCCATTGTATTATAGTGATACATGCACACCCATGTTTATAACAACACAATCTCTATCAACTAAATCACAGAAACAGCCTATATTTCATCAATAGATGGCTGGATAAAGAAAATATGGTACATATATACAAAGAACTGGTTGATCCTAAAGAATAAATTTGAGAGTAGTGGTATTATACTAAAACACACAGCTTTAAAATAAAAATATTTCCTGCATGGATGGCATGTGAAAAGTTTCAGTCATAAGATGTAGTGATAAAGCACCAATCCCAGAATTGCTAATTACACTTCTCTATGCACAGTGGTCCAGAAGCAGCGTATCTCTAAGTGGACAAGTCGAGTGGTGATTAGAAGTGATGTTCTGCCTGAGAGTACAAAGTCCACATAAGATGAGTAAGAGCACAGGAGGAGGAAGTTTTCTTTGAGCAAGGAAGAAAAAAATAGATTTTTTCCCAAGAAATAGAGCCAGAGGCTTGACATAGTGTCCCACACTCTACATACCACACAGGAGTGCAGAGAGCACAGAACAGTGCTGGACATAAATATGAAGGCACAGATACAAATAGATGAGGGGCAGAGAAATGCATTGAGGTACAGATTGATTGATCTTACAGCATGCATATATATATATATATATATATATATATATATATATATATATATATATATCAGACAGGTTAAATTGTAGCTAGCTCACCACTTACAATATTGTACCCAAAATGTCTAATGTGTTTTATAGTAATTAATTTCATAGTCCTTAGCTACTCAACCAATTTTCCTGTTGCAGTGTTCCAGGTCAAGGACTTTCAGCTTTTTGACTCTGAGTCCCCAAAGGTAATAAAATACTTCTGTTCTGAGCATCCTTCTGAACTTGGTGGCTCTGTGACTCTTACCCACGTCAGAGTAAAGCTTCCACTGGGAATCCCCGAGATCCTCAGCTTCTGTAGGTAACCCCTCACCCATATCTTACAAGTAACGCATTCACTCACCGAACTGGACTTCGGCCTGTCTGTGGTGCTCTATCTGGGGTCAGTCAGCATTGGTGTTCATTTCTGCCCAAGAAAATGTGTTCCTGTAAAATTTAGGGAGTTGAGGGAAAAAATAGATTTGTTAACATTTTAGCCTTGAAGCTACATTTTCTGCCTCAGTGCTCAGTATATCTTTAGCAGAAGTAAGAACTTGGTTAAATGTGTTAAACTTTATATAAAATGAGTCTTATTTCACAAAGTTCATTTCAGAATTAATGGAGTTAATATGTGCAAGGTACTGAGAACAGTGACTTGCATATGGTAAGCAGGATATTAAGTGCCGCTGCAAATATTTTTACCATTCACAAGTGCCTGTTCCCATCTCACACTCTTTTTCTAAATCAAATTTCTTTGTTCTTCCATTCCTTGTAATTATGCCTGACACTCTTGATAAAGTATTCATCCCTCTGTATTTTCATTTCATCCTATACGGAAAGCTACAAATCCTTTGCGATTGCTCTTTACGTGTCCCTAGGTAGGACAGCTATACTTCACTCTCAACTTACCATCAGGTGAGATGAATTTAGCATTCACCTTTTTTTTT
Source organism: Ctenodactylus gundi (assembly GCA_004027205.1). NCBI lineage: Eukaryota > Metazoa > Chordata > Mammalia > Rodentia > Ctenodactylidae > Ctenodactylus > Ctenodactylus gundi. The sequence goes on from PVKB01002911.1 coordinate 163,521, forward strand.
CATGCCATAACTTTTTTACCGGAACGATAGGCCTGTATGTTCATGGTAACACCACTTACATACATGACATCTACCCTTCTTTTTGTGGCTTCATGGTGACTTTACTGTAGCCGTCAAAGAATAAGCCACCAGGTTCTCCATCTTTGTTACCACAAACAAACTTTGCTTCCTCAGTGACATGTGGAGGTGTGCCGTGGTCTCAGAGTCTTTCATAAACTCTGCCATTCAAGGACCATATAACTTCAGGAGCTCATTTCTTGGGTCCCCTACCCCTACACCATCGAGTACTGTCACTTCTAAAATCTCACTTTCTAGTGTTTCATCTTGACTATAACTTGGTGGCGTTTTCTCAGCTTCTGGATCACCGTTATTTGCCATGATGTTCGCATCTACTAACATCCTGTGACAAGGGTGATGCCCTCCGGTCTTAATTGTGCCGTACTTACTGCCTAATTTCAACAGCACCTAGTTCTCAATCTTACCCTTTCCATATATCTGCTAGGAGGTGCGCCTTCTGTCCATGCTCCATGCTCTCTGGGTGATGGCGTTCCTTTTCATGGAAACCGTTCCAACTTAAAGGCTGATGACTTCAAGCCCTTGGCTCAGCTCCAGACCTGTATGTTTAATTGTCGAGTGATGCCTTGATTTGGATATATAATTTAATAGTCAGGCTAAAAGCTACCGGAAAATGAAATCAGCTTTTCTCAAGCTTTTTTTTCTGGATTTCTTATCTCAGTGAAACACCTCTCGGCCTAACACTTCCTATCACTTCTGTTTCACTTCCCTCCAACTCTGAGAATTACTTTATCTGTTGTATTCTCTTGCGTCCATTCCATTGCTGTAGTGGTTATTTGGATTTTATTTCTCCCCATCATTCATCTTCCTACATTCACTCTTGCTCCAGTTCTGTTTTCCTTTTACCTTGGAGAAAAGTGTTCTTAAAATACAATTTTGATTGACACTCCCTTGGCTAAAAGTCATTTATTTTCTGACTTGGATATAGCTTCTTATCTTTGTTTTATAAAAATATAAATTAGTCCTGGCCATTTCTCTGGGCTCATCTACCACCAGCACCTGTCTTGTATATGTTTTTCTAAATAGAACAGAATTTACACAATTTTTCCTTTAACATGAAGGGGGCTAGCCTTAAAGGAGAACAACGCAACCCAATATCCACTTACATTTTTATACCTTTCCACATTATATATTTGGTTTCTCAGAAGATATTTTTCTAGAATATTTTGCATTAAAGGATAAAATTGATTTCAATTATTTGTTGTCTTTCATAAAAAATAAAAGCAGGACACGAAGTCAAATCTTACTTAAACGGAGACCGTTCTGGTAGGGAGTAAGGCAATATTGCTCAGGTGTGTAGATGTCTCAATCTGATTTGGCCAAGAGTGAAATTTTTAATACCCAGACAAATGACAGCCTTCAAATGATCATCTCTGTCTATGTGTCTATGCCAACTGGATATTTATTAAATGTCCTTTTCTATTTAGAAGCACTTTAAGATTTTCTAGTTATTTGAAAGCCTCATAAAACTCTAAAAAAAGGAAGCTCTTAGTGAAAAGTAACCTTTTAAAGGTAAATAAATTGCATATAATTTTGAAGTCTCAGTATCAAAACTAATGAGATGGTGGCCTGTCTTGTGATGTTGTTAGATTATAGACAAATTAAAAATTTTTTTTTCATATACCATTCTCTGTGTGAGCCATTTTTTCATTACAATAAAGAGAGTGGAGCAACATCCACTGGACACTAACTATATGTCACATACAATCGCCGGGTTATTTTACATGTTTTATCAGTAAATGTTGGAATTAAACGTGTAGAACTCCAAGATGACTAAAAGTACATATGTTTGTGGGTTTATTAAAATTCAATACAGACATATATCTACATGAGATCATGAAATCAAATATTCAGGAGAAAAATACTTTCATGCAGCTTTCTGAAATAAGGGGCAAAACCGTAAGAAATAAATCAACAGAAATTACAAATTGACTCATTAAGCTCATTCCCTTAGGTGCATATCATACATATGCCTTGAAGTTTTAAGCTGGAGTTATATTTTAAATTACTTCCATATATGAATGCAATTCTATTTATTTTACGGAAAGTTTCCTCTTGGGGGATTACAATGGTTACTCTGTGAGGTTACCTGGAGCGCCCTGCTAAGAAGCTTTCCAGATTTGCCTGCTCACTCTCATCTCTATTGCAAATTTCTGAAAAGTTAATGCTGAGAAGAAATTTGCACTTTGGTGTTTTTATGTTGACGCAATGATGAGAGACAGTCTGAACTGGAAAGGCAGATGGGGAGGATGAAGGATTGAGAGCTGGCTCAGAATTCGCTCTCTCTGAGCTCTGTTCTAGGAGAGCAAAACTGCCTGGTCGTGGGGTTAGATAATTAACTGGAGAGGCTTAAAGGAAGAAACAGATCAAAGAAGGGTGGAAGGACGTTTGCTTTAGATTCTGTATTCCCGTTGGATGTTAGCAAAATACGAATAGAACATTGAGGCATATTTAAATCATTTTTAAACTTTTCTTTCTTAAAACCAAAGTATTGTGTTTTGTAGGTCAGGTATTTGCAGTTGTATACGTTCTAATAAGATGATGAGAAACAGAATATTTTAAGTTACTAGGTGAGAGATAATGTGGAAGAATGGAAAGGGTTGATCTTACTGGTTTGTGTCTCCAACCTGCTACTTGTGAACATGTTTTTGGTTTTTCTATTACTCACAATATAACCACTGGCACGGACTAAAGCAATAGGTCCCTGGCTGAGGATGCATTGAATCCCAGTTTTTCCAATTAGCAGTATAAGTTACCTTAGGTAAGTTATGTTATCTAAGCCTCATAGCTTCATCTGTAAATGCAGTAAATAGTCTTTGGATTGTTCTCGGGATTAATGGGTATAATTTATGCAAACACATTCAAAGGTACTTAACATATCTTGTAAGAAAATGAATGTTTGTATACAATATGGGGCTTTTTATTAAATCACTGATGTGTATTTCTTAGTTGTCCCGGTCTGTGCATGTTGAAATATATATATATATATATATTTAATGGTCTAAAATGTAAAGGATAAAAATGGTCCTCATAATCACAGAGGATGGGATTCCAAGATGAAGACGCTGCAGATGGTGTCTTCTCGGAATTCGCTTTCTGCTTGACAGAGCTTTCTGAATCTTCTTCGATAAAAGGGCATCATCCCATCTGGGCTGTGACCCATTTACCTTCCTCTCAACACTATTGTGTTGAGTTTTAAGTTTCAGTATATGAATTGTGAGAGGTTAGCTTCCAAAGTACACATGCAGGCGACACCTATGTTTGCAAGAGAGCAAGTGAGAGATTCAGTCATGGAGGAAACCACTATATTTTAAAAGAATCAATTTAAGGACATCATGGGGAAACAGGCACAGGGAATCGCAGAAAGTAAAATATATTATGTACAGTAGAAATTATTTCTGAAAATTCACCTTTTAAAATTATATTTTGGTAGCTTTTTCTGTTTGAAACCTTTCAGTCCTTGTAAATCACGGGCAGAAGGCCCAGTCCTGCACGTAGTGCAGAGACGCAGCAGAGAGGGGACGAGCCTTTCAGATGAACGAACTGCTCATTTCAACGCATGGACTATAAAAGGTAGAGAGTCGCTTAGCGACTCACTTTGTGACACGGCCTCCAAAGAAAGGGTGTGCAAAAAGTCATGTAATTGTCCCCAGCCTGTGGCGGCCTACCTTTTTTATGCCCTTTGTGCGTGTGAAGCAGAGCTATCCTGGGACATGTATCAAATGAACTGCATAATATAGTTAATGCACATTAAAGAGCTAAAACTTCTTTGTTAAAGTCTTTCATTATAACATTAAAAGAAGTAAGGAGAAAAAAAAAGAGTAGGCCGCAGGTTGGCTACACCTGACCTACAGTACCTGGTCCATGTGCGTGTGCCAGGTGAGGCTGGTACCTCTTGACTCTATGGCCGGTTCCAAATCAGTACTTCACCACCTCAGTGACATTCAGTTTTCAAAATCATCTCTTTTCTACAGGGGCACATGTGCATTTTTGTGGAAAACTGTGGTCACCGGCTACCATGGTACGCCTCGTGGCCATGGGCCGACACAGTTCTCCTCCCCATGACTCCTGGTGACTTTAGCGCTGTTGTGGAAAGTAACACTCAGAATGGGGCTGGAGGAATTGCTCAGTAGTTAAAGTACCTGCATACCAAGAACAAGGCCCTGACTCAGTCTCCCCAGCATCACATAACCTGGGTGTGGTGGCACACACAGGAACCTGAAACGGGGACATCGCTGAGTTCCAGGCCAACCTGGGGTACACAGTGATTTCAGGACTACCCTGGAGCACAGACTGAGACCCTGTCTCAAAAAAGAAAAACCACAAATTGCACTAAGCATCCTGGCTTTCCACTTTATTGCTCACCGAATCTTCAGTAACATGTTTCCATTCTTTGATAATTTAATTAACTTCACCACCCACCCCTACTCATGGCCTTATTGTGACACCTTCTGCAGCAATCTGTTGCTTTCCTAAACTACAGTGGTCCTGTCACCTTTGATTTTAAATCCTGATCCTTAAAGTTCTCTGAAATTTTTATTTTCCATTCACATATTCCTTAATCTTGTAAAGAACAGCATTTTTCATAACTCTGTTTTTTATCATAAAACTCACAATTTCTTTTTCACTTCAGTTATTTTCCAGAAAGACCTCTGCCCTTTCATACTATGTAGAATAGTATGTAGAATAATATCTTATTCATATTTTTGTGTATTGTTAGAATGATGCTATATCTAAGAGTAGCAAATCTTTGAATGCCAATGCTTTAGGTATACCTTGATTACATGTACTAATGAACAATTTAATCACATTTTATATAATGGAAGAACAAAGTATTTTAAATTTTATTTTAACTACATAAGTGCCTTTAATCAGAAAATTTAAAAAACAGGAAAATTTTAGAATGCAAAGTTTTAGGCCTACATGTTACTTTGAATATATGCTTTCTCTTTAAATATAAAAATGATTTTATTGTGAGTTTTGCTATTATACCAGGGTTTAGATATCTAGAATAAATTTAATTAAAACTGTATAAAGTATTAAAACTTCAAAATGGAAATAGTACCTATTGAACATGTTAAAGCATTTGCCTGTTACATTCTTCATGTTGATGGCAGCAGTGGCTAGAGTTTGTGCATATTTGGCTTCTGTGTTTTTTATAGTTGCTTAGGTTAAATATATCTGTTCCTGTTGGCCCTAAACTACTTGGAGTTTTAACAAGTTGAACAGCAGTGGGAAAACATAGAACTAGCAGATAGGCAAACATGGTAAATGTACCATGAATAACAACATATTTTCTGCAATGTCACATAAGAAGTCACGCTGTACTTTTTCAATTTTCTCAGTAAATTCAAAAGTTCCCAACTCATGAATCAGTCAAGTGTTCTTCCAACGCCCAAATTCAAGGCAGAGGCTATGAGAGTGGGCGGCTTCCGGTCACTGTAAATCACAACTACAGTACCACTCTGTCTGAAGATATTTACATCCTGCTGCCTGTGGAAGGACATAGTTAATGACGTTTCCTCCATTTGAATAACAGCTGGCGTGCTCTTTTTTTTCATCTGTAGTTAATAGGCTTCATTATTCAATATCTGTCTATAAACAGACTTAAGGCATAATGCTAGGTAGTCTATATGTCTACATGTTCAATGCAGTTATATAATCACGTAATATAATATGATCAATGCATACATGTAGAAGGAAAATTCTATCAGCACAGTTCCACTTAGTTATTGTGTTTAAGCAGAACAGAAATATTTAAAGTCTCTCTGTGTGCCAAAAAATTTGAAGGGTTTACATAATCTTATACAACCTGGATTTAAGATATGAATTATAAGTTACAAATCTGTGAACATAAAAATTAAGAGAATGACACATGATATAAAATTAATTTCAGCTGTTGCCAATCTGGCTTAGAATACGTAAAGGAGATAGAGTAGAATTTCTTCCCCTTGTTATGATTAAATATGTAGTAAGAACACTAGTAGAATCACTAGATAAGTGATTGCATAAAGTGTTTGAGTATTAATATTAGCTTACAATGCTTTTATTTGAGTTTTGACTTGTTTTGAGGCCAATGAAATACTGACTGCCATTATATGTTTTTTGATAATCAATTTCCATGTGAACCATGCATGTATTTTCTTGGTGCTTCCATTTAATATTTAATAGTTCTTTGACATCTAGAAATCATTGTGATCTTCTGAAACAAACAACTTAAAGTTGACTGCACAAAATTTCTCTATACTTAAAATTTGAGCAAAGCGTATTCTAAACATGTTTATATTATTTTCAAATAAAATTTGAGTTCATTGTTCTGTTGAACAGATTATAAATTCAACATAGAAAACTACATTTTTTTTAGCCCAGACACAGTGCCTTAGAGTAAACTTTTGAAATACACAGGTTAAAATGTTATAACTCATGATTTTGGAAACATTCCAAATTATCTTTAATATATTTTGGGGAAATTCTGCTGCTTAAAGTTGTATTATATTATCCATCTTTTTTTTCTCACACTGTGCTTTTCTGGTACAGATTTTCATAATGCTTAAAAATACTCCATTGTCACAATAATATCGAGTTTTCCTTTGTCTATCTTCAAGTTTTATTTTCTACACACCCTTTAGCTTATTCTCTGTATTCCAATGCCTGTTTGTCGGTGTAGTTTTCAAAGATGCTTTTCTTATTTACACAAAGACAAGACGTTTGAACCAAAATATTCTGAATGTGATCAAAGTCAAGGCTGAAACGTTTCTTGAACATGAGATTTTTCTGATTTGGGAATCAGAGCTGTCTGTTGCCTGATGCAATTTGAGAACAGACCTGTTAGAACCCTCTCCACCTTAGCAGGAGGAAGAAGAAATGGGCTACAGTGGAAATGAAGAACACATGCTCACAGAGTGACAGAAGCCCTGAGCAACAGACGTGTGTTAGGTTTATTAAAATACACCACGTGATGGTGCCCATTCCCCTCTTTCATTCAGTTCATAGTACAATTTCTATTGCTTCCACTTCTTTTTTCTCTGTAATATTTTTCGCAAACCTTATTATTTAAATTCATACAAATATTCTGTATTCACAGAGATCTCTCATATCCCATGGTATTTTGTGTTCCCAACAACTCTACATGCTAAACTTGCGTGTATTATTTGGTAAAAATTAAATAATCGACACATAGAGTGACCTTCCCAAAGTCAGGAGGCTTACGGGTGGCGATGTGACAACCCTAGGCTAATCCTTGTTCCCCTGTACCACAGCACCAATCTAGCTCTTCACCTCAGTGATGCTGGCAGAGGAGCAACCACCCCTCTTTAGAAAAGCAGGAAATTGCTAGTTGTTAATGTCTGTGCTAATATATACAAATTGGGAGAGGGATGTATAGTTTCGCTTCATGTTGCTGGGAAGGAAACACAGGGCTTCACAAGCTCTACTGATGAATTACTTCAACAACCTCCCAAAATACTATACACACCTGTGATCTGTTCTTTCATCTCCTTGGTTTTCCTCATCATCCAAAATTCTGACTTCATTAATTGCCTTCTTCCCCTGGGTAGTCAGGTAACTGTCTCCGCCATTAAAACCTGCTAAGATCCAGATACCCCTGCCTCTCTCTTGCTGACTATCCAGACTTGTTCTTTTCAGCTGCCAGCAGCATACATTCATATGAAAGTTTCAATGCAATTCTTACTCAGCTTGTCCTAAACTGAACTCATCATTTTTCTGCTAAGCTGTTTGTGGTAGCCAGAAGAATATGCCTCCCCCCCTCCCCCCAATGTCTATGTCTTCATTTCTGGAAACTACGACTATGTTGATTACATATTGCTGTGTTCTGAAGAATGCTTTAAAATGTGTGTGTTGAGATGTAATCACCGCTGTGGTGGTATGAAGAGGTAGGATCTTTTGGGCAATAACTAAGTCATGGAGACTTCACTCACATGAACGAATTAGTGTCCTATGAAAAGGGCTGGAGGGAATTAACTTAGGTCATTTTCCCCACCACTTTGTACTAGGTGAAGACACAACATTCCTACGTGTTTTCCTGTCAGTATACAGCAAGCTGACTCACAGTAGACGATTTCTCAGGCTCCTGAACTGTGAGAAATACATTTCTGTCCTTTATAAACTACTGAGTCTCTCTCTCTCTTTTTTTTTTATAGCTGCACTAGGGACTAAGGTGTAGTAAAGAAGAATTAAGTTTGTAAATGGAATTAGGATTGTTAAGCAGTTAAGAAACTAAAATTATTAAGCAATTATTTTAAAATAAGGAGATTAGTTTTGTCAATGCAAGTGGGCCCAGTGCAAACCAAGTGTCCTTCAAAGTGAGGGACAAGACAAGGAGACCAAGCTTTGTGACCCTTTATATCTGACTATAGAGACTCCAGAGAAAGATTCACAGTAACTAAACATGAAGATTCGCGATGAAAGAATCTAATCGAAGAATGTGTGCGGCCTCTAGAAACTGGAAAGGTCAAGAAAGTAGTGCCTCCCTCAGGCCTCCAGAAAGGAGCATGTTGCTTGCCAACTTTTTGTTCTTAGCCCTTTTCTGGATCTCCGACCTACACAAACGTAACAATAATTACTTTTTTTAAGTTACCATGTTTGGGGTATATAGCTGAATCTAATGAACTGTTATAGAGTTGTTGTGTGGAAATAGAACTTCTCTGTAATAACTATCTAAAAATGAACATGATATATCAAAAGTTTATGAGGGATGATGGCTGGAAGAACTTTGATGAGTATGACATAATAACTTAGATTGTGTCAGTAGAACTGTGAATATTTATGACTGTGCAAGAGAAGACTCAAAGGAAGTGAGGACATGGTAAGAGAGCATGGAAACAGCGAAGCGAAAGCTACCACGACTAAGTGGTCTACAGCAGCTTGGATGTTAAAGATCTGTTGTAGGATATAGGAGAAAATGGGACATTTATCAGAAGCCAGTTGAAAGGAGACCCTTCTGATATGGTGATAGAAAACTTAGTGGAATTGTTATTTGCAGTTATGAAGAAGGGAAGACTCATAAACTGGACCCTTAACTGAGGACATTTCTTAGATTATTGGATGCTTGGCTTTATTTCTTCTTTCATCTTTTGGCAAAATGTAGAATGAAAGAAACAAGAAAAGATTTACCAAGCAGAAATAAACCGGTACTTGATTATTTGCGATAATTTCATACTACCCTTGTAACAAAAGACAGACATATTTGCTTTCAAGAATGTATACTTTAAAAAATTGAAGCTGTGGCTAAACAATATTTTCCTAAATATAAAAATGGCAAAGTGGCTATCACATAATTAGCTAAATAAGGACTGGTATGACTAAGATATACCTTCTATCAGCTCAGCAGAAGCTTAGAGTAGAAATGAGATTAACTAGGACAGCATAAATATTTGGCAATACAGATCTGTTTCAAGGAAGACTTTTTTTTCAGGAATGGAGGCTGTGGTGGGAAAGAAGTGGCCTTAACATGACTGCCTCGGCTTCACCTTATGTCCTAGGACACCAGATTCTCACAAATAATTGTTAGGGTTGGATCTGTAATATCCCCAGAAAGCCTCATGAGTTTATATGTTGGAGAATGCCTGCGGAGCCACGTGGTAGAAAGTGACAGAACCACGTGATTCTGTGTAGGGAGGGGGGTGAATTGATAGAAATGAGGCCTGATCAGGAGGGGTGGATTACAGACAAGTGGTAAATTAAGGGCACATGGCGCATGACTCAGCGTGTGACCTAGAAGGGGCAGGTCCCTGGGACTTAACCCAAAAGAGGCAGAACAATGCAGCTTCAGAAGGGGTAGCTGACTGGGGCGACAACTGGAAGAGTGTTGATGAGCCCTACTCTTTCTCTCTGCCAGCCATGGCACAAACAGCTGCGCTCTGGCTACACTCTCCCAGCACTTCCACCATGGCCAGGTGCCCATGACTAAATTGAGAATGGCTGAGACTGAGGTAAAATAAATCTTTCATCCCTTAAGTGTGGATGTTGGGTATTTTGTCCCAACAATGAAAAAGTAACTAAGATAGGAACGCGCAACTTAGATGCTTCACAAAAGAGTTGGAATTAACGTGAAAAGCAGTTGCCACCACTGACCTGAGCTTAGGCGCTCTGTGAGTAACGAGGAGAGGCTGTCAGTAGAGATTAAGGTTCATGTTTCTCTGCTTCTCCTGTCTACAGCCTGGTTCCTAATGGGCCATGGATCCACCAATAGCAGGCAAGGACACTTGATAAAGAAAACTTCTGTGGAAAAGCTTTTGATCTACTAGACAGAACCCCGTAAACACATCAAAGACATGCATACAGTTGTTCAGATTGTAGTACCCACCAAGACACTATTGGGATGTGCTGAGAGGACCCCAGAGAACACAAAATATAAATAATGTCAGGAAACTTCAAAAATTTGCAGTCAGCAAACAGTCTAATGGAAATTACTCAGCTAAATACTTTCTACATTTTATTTTTAAAAAATATCCAAAAGAAAGAGCTGTGAGCCTATAGGGCCTAGATTCAAACCTAGACAAGACTAAAAATCACAGAACTTCCTTAAGATTGAGATCTAATAGAACATTCCTATGTAAATTTTGAAAGTACTTAGCATCTATAAGTTCCTTTTTTTCTCTTTCCCCTTGTCTTTTGAATAAAAACTTCTATTACTATTATAGTGTATTGGTATGAATTTACATTTTGGAAGTAACTGGAGATTTTGATCTGTTGGAATTTAGATGAAACACACCTTGAGTTGATGCTGGAATTTGATGCGACCATTTGTGGGAGTGGAACGGAAGGAAGGTATTTTATATAAAAAAAAAAAAAAACAAGTGAGGGTCATTCAAGTTTTTGAAGTCATTCACGGTGGTAGGATAATACTCATCTCCCTAAATATTCACAACCTATTTCTTGGGACCTGAGGCTATGCTAACATAGCAGTGGAGAGTTAAGATTGCAGGTGAAGCTGAGGGTGCTAAGCAGCTGGCCTCGAGGTTAGAGGATGAGCTTGGCTTAGCCAGGTGGGCCCAATGTAGTCAGAAGGTTCCTTAAAAGCGAGAGTGAGCGTACAAAAGCACACGCGAGAGAGAGCTCACGAGAGAAACAGAGAAGTCTGAAGAGGGACACTGTCCCAGGGCTTCCAGAAGGACTGAAGTCCTTAAGCTCAGAGGTTAGCCCAGTGAGACAGAAGTTGGATATTTAGCCTTCGTAACTGTAGGGTAACACATTTATTTTAAGCCACTAACTTTGTATGAAATGTTTGCGGCAACAATAGGAAACTGATACTCCCTTCTGGCCTCTTTATTTTTTTCAGTTTCCCAGTGTCTGTGTACCTGTGCCCCTCGCTGTCCCTGAAGATCATTTATGCTTCTGCTACCTCACTGTGAGGCGCAGAATCTCATGAGTTATTCAGTTCTTAATTGAGCTGTGAAATTTTCCTCAGATTCATCTTCTGTCAGTGCCAATTATTGCATTTCTTGATAAGTTTAGTTATTTTAACCAGAGTTTATTAATATTTTGAAAATGGCCTTCCAGTCACTCTGTGAAACATCACTTGATTACTTTCAATGATTTCTGTCATTGAAAAGCTCTTTAAAATTACGTACAAGGCTTTCGAAGCTGGGTTCCTGCTACTACTCCACCGCTTACCTTCCGGTTAATGCTAAAATCCTGAGCGACGCCTAGATCCCTTGGAATACAGTGTGCTCATCAGTGTTTTTCTGTCTTTGCCTGTATTTGCTTTGTTGCTAGTGTCTGCAACATTCTTTTTCACTCTTCACACTATCAAAACACCTTTATAATCCTAAAATTCTACCTTCTCTAAGAATCTAGCCCAGTTTCAGGATTCCATCTTCGTGTGTTTTTCTTTTTCCTGAGCATATATTTATGACATTTAATAAAGTAAGTTATGATCATCTATTTACAAGTTAATAAAAATCAGTGTCTGGAACACAGTCGCTGGTTAATAACTGAGGACTTAAACTGTTCCTCGATTGTGTTAGACTCAGCCTAATGTGACTCCCACCACATGCATAAAGTAATTCGTGCCTTTCCTCTCTCTTTGTGGTCAGGCTGAGTCCGTGGTTTGCTTCTAGTTAATGGAATGTCAAGGTGAACAGATTTTTCGGGTGTAATTAAGATCCCAATTTAGTTTATTTGAAGTTAATCAAAAGGGAGATTGACCTGCAAAGGCTTGACTTAATCAAGGTGAACTCTATGAAGCAGGGTTGGGATTCCATTTGAGGTAGGAGACACTCGTGCTGACCTTACAGAAACTAACAGCTGTGTGCTGAGCTTCCTGTGAAGGAACCACGTGGTAGGCATCGCAGAGTATGGAATTGGAGGATTATCAACCTACAACTAGCAAAAAGCTCCCTCAGTCATGCAGCTGAAAGAAAATGCATTTATTCCATGGTAAAACTGAACTTGGAAGTTCTTCCTGTCTAGTCAATCCTCCAGATTAAGTATGTGTACAAGTCAGCCATTTGATTGCAGCCCTGGGAGACCCAGAGCAGGGGACTTCCTTTACTTGTCTATGGTAACAGTAATGTCATAAGGGTGTACTCTTTTAATCATCCTGATTTGTAGTAACTTTTTGTATATCGATAGAAAACTACAACCTGGCCTCTGATCAGAACTACCCCATCACTTACCTTGCAGTTACTACTGAGACATGGGGGTCCTCCTCAACAGCTCATCATTTAATGCTTTATATTGACTATTATTGGAAACCAAGCAGTTGCCACTTTAAGCAAGTGGCTTTAAGCAGGAATAAGATTTATTCTCTATTGTTATTTACTGAGATGGAGGAAAGATCACTTTGTTGCATTGTTACCTAATATTGAAAAAATACCGGAACAGCCCAAATTGAGAGACAAGGTACAAAATAACTGTCCAGTGTGTTAGTGACAGTGACTGACATAGAAAAGCCTGAGTAACTCGCAGATTGCAACCAGGAAACCAGACACAAAAAATGAGGAAAAGTTCTAATAAGACCTGATGACAAATTAGTACTATTACATCCATTCTATCAGTGCCGGCTTTCTTGAATAATTTGGTTCTGTGTATATGTGTATAAAACATTCTTTTAAGTCTGAAGTTACTTCAATATAAAGCATTTTTAAAGAAGAAGCTGAGAACAGGGTCTGAGGGGTATCTCAGTGATTTCAGCACTTGTCTAGGACATGCAAGGCCCCAGATTTGATCCCCCATTTTTATAGAATAGCCAGGTGTGGTCTCACAGACTCTGATCACAGCAACCAGGAGGGTTCTCCGAGTTCTAGGTCAGTCTGGGCTACATACTGAATTCAAGACTAACCTGGAACACAAAATGAGGCCCTGTCTCAAAAAGCCAACCATCGTCACCTAAACTCAATTCCCCTTAATTCTACCAGCAAAATTTTTCAAAATTCTTATGAAATTTTCTTAATGCATATGATATTTGATGTTGTAGAATCGAGCATTCTTTGTCCGATTGCATCACCCTGTGCATCAGTCAGACCAGATTCAGCCGTCACGTGTTGGCTTTCATCCTGTGGCTTTCTTGTTCCTCAGACAGGAACTGTTTTCATACAGAATGACTGTCAGAAGACATCAGTGGCTGCCAGTTTCCTTGCAGGCTGCAGTGACGAATGTTTTAGTAGGTATGAGCTGCTAGAGCACAAATACTTTACACGCAGTGACTAATAAACAACAGGAATCAATGGGTGCAATTCTGAAACCCGGACTGTCCCCGCCAGAGGTGGTAGTGAACTGGTGTTTGCTGCCGGCTACTCTCTGGTTCATAGATGCCTTTTTGTTGTGTCCTCAGTGGGTGCAGCAGGGAACACAGCTCCTGGGTGATCTCTTCTGAGGCCACTGATTCCATTTATGGGAGGTATGTGCATAGTCATGCATGTGCATAGTTACAACAGATTTATTTTTGTTCACAATTTTTTTTATCCTTTGTACACATCTTTTCTTTGTTCCAAACAAATCAAAATGAGAAAACTTGGAAATGTTTTCTTACAAGATTAAAAAAAGGAAAGATAAATTCAGACAAAGTAAAGTCAAAGTAACAGTTAAGCTTTTCAAAGGAATATGCTTATTTACTATAACATAATTTGAGAAGATTGTTATATTTCCCTCTTTTTTGCACAGAATTTATAACTGAACTGTAGGATTATTAAAATGTTATAATTACAATTTAATGGACTTCCAGAATTCAAAATATTTTTATATATTTTATATATTATAAACACTATTATTAAAGTAAAGTGAAATAGCTCAAACCTTTAAACATAGTTGAGACATATATAGCGTTTTGATATGAAGTGATTGAATAAATTCTACTAGTTCAGATAATTTTGTTTTTATATCACATTGGTGTATTATGATTGAAATTTAAATCTTGGTAAGATTTTTGATATAAATTTAATTTCATTTAAAATTTAAAGCTAAAATGTATTTACTTGTTGAAAAAATACCATACTCAGGAAGTATACAGACTTTTCATCTTTGTTGCCAACTTTTACTTATATTTCTGCAAACTGACTGTAACTTTCCATAACTTTCAGCCCTAGGTTTGTGTACTTTTTGTATCACATGTTGTTATTTGATGTTTCAATGTAAAGTTAATTGCGATCTACTCTTGTATCTTTGGAAGAATGTCGACAGGCAGGGCTGGTGAGGTCAAGACCAAGGAGCTGGAAACTGTATTCGAAAGTCAGGTTATACTATAACTAGAGCGCTAATTCTTTAAAACCTAGCAAGGACCGTCATGCCTCTAGGAAATTTTTATTGTTATGGCCTGACCCACTTCAGAGGCGTAAATAAAGAGAAAAATTTGTCTACAGTTATGCATGTTATGTTTAGCTAACAAAATTTATGATAAAATTTAGACAGGAATAGTAAAATAGTACAATCTCTTGATATATAATTGTACTCTGGTTACAGCTTCTACCGAAATACTTGTGTAATGGTATGGGAGATTAATTACTCCCCGGTGATTAGTATTAATATTCCTTGTAACAGTGCAGCTTTGATATATTCCAAGAAAGAAACCTGAACTATTAAAACATCAAATGATAAACATAGGGGCTGTCAACTGATGCTCTGTGAAAGATGAAATCACTTCAATGTTGCCTTGCCACATTGCTCTGTATCCTGTTATCACAGGATTTTAATGTATTGTGGACAGGTGGGAAATACAATTTTACCACTTAATATGCAAATTTGCCCATAAGCTGCTCACTTTCAAAATGATATTTTGTTTTAGTTTTCTTTGAAAGGTGACAAATACAGGCCTTAGCAACCCCGCTCCTTGGGGATATAATTAGCTAGCTTGTTTACATGAGCCCTGTTGAGCTTGTAAGTGCCTGTACATGGATTATGATGGTTACCATGGACTGGCCTTGTCCACAGTGGCTTCCCAATGTGTTTTTATGCACATAGTCACTCTTTCCAGAGCTCCCCCGTCATCATTTAATTAGCATGCAAACAAACTGGAGGAAATTAGTTTAAATTTGAATTTCTCTGCAATTAGAATGAAAGTGTTGAAACATGGATGACTTACAGTTAATGTCAAATTAATTTATGCATGCTACCTCAAGTCATTTGTAGCAGGAATATTCCAAATTAATAATAACAGCTTCATATTACGCCCTTGCTCCTAGGAAATAAAATAATGTGTTCGAACATGTCAGACCATTATTTAATGACTTTCAAAATTTAATAACAGTTACCTATATTGGGCTGTATCCTGGCTAGTTTCAGTATGCCACTGGTATATGATGATGAAGTTAAAATATATAATTTTAGAAGGAAAAATAAACCTAATTGAGCCACTTTAAAATATTCAAGGTAGTATTGCAGAGCCAAACTATGGTGCATGTGAGCTCTCTGGATATTGTCAACAACCAGTGACTTTGTTTTACCTATGGGACATCCAGAAGGCATAATTTGCAAGCTAACTATAGTAGGCACTAAAAAGGTACAGACAGGGTCTACCGATTTGGTATTTATAAGCATATGGTGATTGGCACCATGAAAATAAGTGAGTTTTCATTAAGCAAAAATCATAGAGGAAACTCAGAAAAAGTGCCAATTTTTAAGAACAGCCAGGAAGAAGAATTGAAAATAAAAATGAGTGAGGAACAAACAGGAAAACCATAAGACAATATTGTTATAAAATAAATTTTTATCAAACAGTGCAGGGCTGTCGAAGACACATCTAAAAGATAGCCTTACCTCACGAGGATTAGTGTCGCTTTGTTGACTTTCCTAAACAGCGAAAGAACACTGGGCACCCTGGGATTAGGCACCAGAGGACTGAGGAGTTAATAGAAGTTTACTTTAAGATCTTATTTGTGAGTGTGGAGGCTGACAGTGTCTGTCCTAACCCAAAATCAGAAACTGGCATCCCTGAAGTCTGGGCTGCCTGAGCTTGCTTATTTACTGAGGGTCAAACGTTGGAAGAGATGCTAAAGACATGAGGAAGAGGGAAAAATGATGGTTCTACGGTCTTAAGTGTGGTGACAACGGGCTTCTGTTGGGAGGAGAGTGCTTCAGGACACATTTTCTACAAAGGGCTCTGTTGGAAGAGAACTGCACTACACCATGGTGTGACTTAAAATATGTTTGATGTCCACTTTTTTAAAAATGCACTAAAATCCATTTTTATTAATCTCTCCAATATTCCCTGTCACTTCACAGTCATCATTCTTGGAAATGTGTCTTCCATTGCAATGAAGTTTTTCCTTTTTTTTTTTTTTAAGCATACTGCATATTTGCTAATCACCTCTTGGGTGTAGGCATCAGTAAAGGTTTGTGTCAGAAAACTTAGATGAAATATACCTCAATGCTGCCTCTTTCTTTGTAAAGAAAATAGCCATGAAATATTTCTTTTTCTGCAGTATACTTCAATGGGGGAATTATGTAAAGACATTTAGGTAGTCTGACTGAAGATAATGAGGGATACTGAGTTATATGAAGTAATGAAAAGAAAGCAAAAAATAAAGGCTGTAAAGTAAGTTCTCCATTGAAAATGCCTTAGGAGTGTCTGAATACAAATGCAGATGCTTGGTGACTGGTAGAGGAGTTACAGCCTAAAGGAGTTAAGGAAAGTATTAACAACAATATATATGTTTAAATAAGGAAATAACACAACTGTGTGTGTGTGTGTGTGTGTGTGTGTGTGTGTGTGTGTGTGGGTGGGTATTGGTTTGCTAAAGGAAGTGTGCTGGTCCTTACCTTTCCAAAAATAGCTTCTGTATCAGCACAGAAAAATAGGAACCAAAAATAGTTCCTGGAGGTACATTTATGCTTTGAGAGAAAGCATTCCTACAGCATTCTCCAATCAGGACTTGACTCTTCCCTCTGTTTTCACAGAGCCCCAGTACTGGCTGGCGTGGAGGGAGAGTATAGGAGGATCTTCCCAGGTTATTCTGGAAAGCTTCATAGCTTTGTACACGCAAATGTTGTTCTAGGTATTCAGGAATACATCCGGCCTTTTCATAGTTCATAGGGATTACTCATTCCTTACTCGCTAGGATTTCCTTTGGAATGTTTGGTCTCCTTCTTTGCTCCAGCCATGATCACCATTTTGGAAAGCGTTGTGATTTCTCAGTGTTGCCCCATACCTTGAAGGGACAGGCTGTTTGTATTGTGAGATCACTTAACCAGTCAAATGAGCGCACAGGCTTTACATAGAGATTCTGAAGGAGCTGGCGGGTCCCACCATGATAATACTTGGGAAGGAGATTTTGGGTATCTCAGCCCATCCTGCCTTCTCATTCCTCCCCTCATGCCTGCTGATTCTTACTGTACTTTTGGAGCTCTTTGTTTCTAAGGCTGTCACAGAGCTGGGGGAAAAGCATAGGAAGACAGCAAAGTAAAATGTCACAAGGCTTACTGGTCGGCATTTCCTTAAAGAAACATGCCTCAAATTGTTATAACCCTTTGATTACCTTTCAGAGTTTTTAAGAAATGGATTTTGATCATTTTTTCCCAGTGTTGTGTTTAATTAATGAAGTAGATTTTCAGAGTTCTACCATTTTGAAAGTCAAAACACCTTCATAGATTTAAAATTATATCCTTTCAAATATTTTGCAGAAGTATATACTGCCCATCTATCAAGGCAGAATAATCATGAGAGATTATATATGAAATGATTTTTATGGTAGCTATCAGCTAAAGATGTCAAGCCTCAGTTCCACACTTTCTTCTGCTAAAGGAGATAAGTGAAGGACCGAAAGGGAGAGAGTTTGGAGTTGTGTTTAGGGAGTCAGAAGAGGATTGATGTAGTTATAGACAGCCTTCTAGGCCTTGTGGAGGTTCCTGCTGAAAGTGTTAAACCAAATAGTTTCGTAAATTTGGGGTGACAGGTATAAAATGGATTATGTGAAATCCAGAGTACTTTGGACCATCTCAAGTTCTTTTCAGTGACATTGTAGGTGACAACCCACCATCTTATAATAGATGGTCTGTCAGGAAATACTGCATTAGCTCAGTCGTCAGTCTGACCCAGGAATTTGTGTTTGTGAAGTGAAAGGACTGGAGTAGAGGTATGAAGCAGCAACAGAAAAAAAATGAAAAATAAAAAGCTTTTTTTTTCTTTTGTTGTGAATTACAAAATGTTAGTGCATTTCCAACTTTTTAAAATTTCCCTTTGCAGGCCATACTCATTAAAATAGTTTACTTGGAGGTAAAAAAAAAGAATTTCCCTTAGGGGTCTTTGTGAGAGGAATGCACAATTATGGATCATTTAATTGAATTGTATCCTCTGAGCATTAATTTATGAGCTCTGAATTCACTATCTGTAATTTGCAGGTGATCAGTGATATTTAGTACTTGGATAGAGATAATGAGAAGAGAAAAACTGCTAATTTTTGTCAAAAAGTTTATCATGCAAAAAATAGATAATTGCTAAGCTAAATGTTGAAAAAATGGAATCCATTTAATAATATTAATTTATATTTACCGAATATTTTAGTAGGTTTTACATGTCTGATTTAACTATTGTTAAAATATTAAAGAGAGCTTTCAAAGCAAGTGCTCTTAATTTTTAAATGTTTAATAGTTTCAGAAACTTTTCATCTGCCAGGAAATAGTATTTTCTCTGTTAAAGAATCAATGTCTTTCATGACAAGTTATTTCTGGGTATGTTCGACTACAATGTGTGACTCTCTTATTATTTTTACCAAAATGGAGAGATGAAATGATTTTTGTCACGTCAGTGACTGCAAAGAACTAAACACATATTATACGCAAGCTTGGGTACATTTTCATGGGATATACTTAGCTTTCTCCTAATTTTGGAAAGGTAAATTTCCCCCAGTATTATGACTTAAAAGAATTTTGGGTTATACAGTCGCCTTACATCCAGAACAATGTACTGACATTTTTTTCTGTATTGCCTTGAATCATTAATATGTCTGTCTTTGAGGTTCTTCAGTTTATAGTTGAGAATTATAATTACAAAAGTTAAAGATAGAATATTCTGTCTTTACCAAAATATTTGTTACTTTCTTTATAGTTTCTCTTAAAGATTAAAAAAGCAAAAATACATTGTTAGGGCCTAGGATACAGCCTGTATAGACGCACGGAAGATTACCTACTAGGCCACATATAAAGTAAAACGTAACATGCTGAGTGAAATAATGGAATCATCTTCGTGACTCAATCTCCAGCTCTGCACTGAGGATCCTGTTATAAACTGCCGTCTCCCTTCTGAACTCCAGTTATCTCCTGAGGTTTGTCCTGTCACAAATGAGCATATTTGTTCCTATAAATGACCAAATCCATCCAGTGCTAATTTCTCTTCATTGCTTTCTTTTCCATAGAAATAGTTTCAACTTGTTAACATACTCTACACTCTGCCCTACAGTTTCAGAATGTCTCTTTCTTCTAGCCCCTAGGCTCCACTGCTCATCCCTGTTTTGGTCACTGTGACTCTCTCCTACTCTACAACTTGTCTTCCATATTTTTCTTGAATTTCCTCTCTTCTCAAACTCTGTATCCAATAATTGCACACAGCAGTAAGTAATACAGCAATTGATTATACCTGCCATGTGCTGGATAATATGAGTAAATAATCCCTTCAACGGTCACACAGGGGTTCCTGGAAACTTCAATTCTCAAAAGGCCAGTGGCTATGCCTAAGCAGATTACTCTGAAGGCACATCTGTCTCCTCCACAGAATATAAACATTTCCTCTTCAGAGGGCTGGAGAAATGGCACAGCTGTTAAAGTCCTTGCCTTGCCTGCTTAAGTCCCTGCATTCCATTCTCCATCACCAAATAAGCTGTGCATGGTGGTGGGTGCCTGTAATCTCAGCACTTGGGAGGCTGAAGCAGGAGGATTGCCATGAGTCCCAGACTAGCCTGGGCCACATAGCAAGTTCAGGAGCAGCCTGAGCTACAGAGTCAGACCGTGTCTCAGAAAATAAAAATAATTTAAATGAATGTGTTTTTATTCTTTAGTTCTTCATTTCCATATACTTTCTCTAAAAGGTCCTCAGAACCACAGTCACCAATTTTTCGTGATCTTGTCTCCTTGCAGTTTTTTTCCAGGAGTCTCTTGCTAATATGTCCGCAGCAGCACTGCTCTTGTCAGACCTCCACGAGCTCTCGCCAGATCTTGCACCTGCTGCTTGGTCTCACTCTGCACACTGTTTTCACCTGTTCAAGCTGCACTTCCTTTCTTTAGGCTCCTACTGACTCTCTAAATATCATTTTCTTTAGATTAGCAAATTGTCCTTAATTTAGATTTCATAAAATATCAAGTTTATAGTTGTCTCTATGATAGAAAAGGGGAATGCTGGGAAAGGGTCTTACATGAATATCATCATTTGTACTTTGACTGTGTCATACTTGATGTACCTTTCTCCCATTTCTGAAGCATTTCAGGACTTGTATGTAAAAGCACACTGCCTTGCAGGCTAATAATAAGAACAATAACTTTTTAATAAGACAACCTCCAAGGCATTCAGAATGTTTGGTCAGATTAGTATGATAAGTCATTTACAGAATAGGGTATGGGGGGCTATAGAATAGTGTACTTCATCATGTATTAGGAATGTACCTAAAATTGCTTAGGGCTAATGCACATACCTAAGAAACAAAAAAGCTGTGGCCAATGAAGAACAAGAAGACAAATAGAAAGTATAATGTAATCTATAATTTAGAAAGATAATAGAATATATAGGCTTCTGAAAAAAATGTACTTAGTAGGCAGGATTCACATAACAGATAACAAGCCACACAGAAACTACTCCAGCGACGTGGCAAAGTCATAGCTGAGAATTTTTGATGCTGTCAAGTATGCCATTTGAAGAGAATGTAAAACATTGATTTTGTTTACATATTAAACAGAAGTTGCAACTACTCTAAAACATACAAATAGAATCACAAAGTAAACAGTAAAAAAGAGAAGTTTGGTTCATCTTAATCATAATTTTTGTTCATTGATGCTGAGATTTCTTGAATTTGAATGCAAGAATTAGTGAGCACCTGACATGAAAAGTTTATTCAAAATCAAACTGACCATGATAAAAATCTAAACTGGTCCATTCCTATAGCTTCCATGAATTACTCTGTCATGGTGTATCGAAATGTATTCAGTTATTGGCAGATGGGAAGCTGTTTTCTCCTCAGAATACATGAGTAAATGACACCTGTTCAAAGGAAACAAACAAACAAAAACAGTCTGCCGATATCTTTCCAATGAATTTAAGAGGAAAATTAGCAGTTGCTGTTTAGTAATCTGTAATTTAAATGACATATCAACCATTTTGTTGTGTTAATTGGAGCTAAGCAATGGTAGTCTCATATTGATTTTGTCAATCTAAAGGGATAATTGAAGGATAACAAAGTTGTGCACATGACTTTAATATTCAGAGTAATCACATTTACTCTCTCATCATTTATAAATTTATTTTACACAGGTGAGGAGCTACAAGTTGCTACTCCTGTGGTCGCCTTCGGCTGTCACATGTCTGTTCACATCCAAATTTAAACGTTTTCCTAAAAGTCCTGGGTTTGCAAAATTGTCTTCAGAATGTATATTCGTTCATTTAGTTGCTCAAGCACTTGCATCTAGGGCTGTAGAACTTAATGGAATAAGATTCCTTCCTTTAGAGAGCTTCCTTCCTAACTTTCAATGTTTCCTAACTTTAAATATGTTTCATGTAGAATTTTGTTTGCCATTGACATATAAAAGAAATCCAGTTGTGGTCACTTTATTCAGAAACTGTCAGGGGTGGCAAACCAGTTGTAGTGTGGTGGCTTCGTGGTACCATCACATAATCAGTGTTTTTTTTTTTTCCTAATCTGACATCCTTCATATATGTCTATTTTTCTCATAGTTAAAAAAGAATGTCTTTGTCTACCTACATTGTTTCTATGATCCAGAAAAGGAGAAAGAGGGTCAAGTCGCCTACGACAGCTGAGATTTATCTTTCTTCATGACCATGACAAGTAGGCTTCTAGTCACGTCTCATTGGCACAGATCAATCAATTATTAACCTTCTGAAGGTGCCAGGAAACATGAGAAGGAAATACTTTGGCTGGGAATATCACTGTCCCAAATAAAACAACGTTCTCTAATTAGGAAAGAAGCAGGAAATGAGTAGAAGTCCATGATTTTACCTTCATAAACTTGTGCTTCTCTTTCAAACAAAGAAAAAGAAAAATGTAAGCACTACATGGAGGTGACACGTAAGTTAATACAGGGATAATGACATAGGGGATAGATTTCTACATACACAATACTAAGTATTTTGAAATACAATGGTAGATATTTGAGGGCCTTATTTCAAAGAAATTCATAATTACATGGATCGAATGGAATGAGACTCAAGGCTAAAGTATTAATCCAAGGTAAGAATCATGAGAGTCATAACCATCAGTTTGAAGAAGATGCCTGCAAGGAAGAAAAATGAGTGTATAAGATGCCAACCATTGATGAGCAATGGCTTGTTTGTTTACAGAAAGTCAACTTGTGTTGCCTGTTGAGAGCCCAGCAGTATGTCTCTAGTCAACTACAAGATTTAGAAAGAATTAGTGAACTTAGAGGAAACGATTTAGCTAAAAGCAAAAAGGTGGAAAGATTATCAGGTGGGGAAATGCAAAAATGAGGAAGATACTGCATGATGTGTGTCTTGGTTACTTTTTCGTTGCAATGACTCAATACCTGAGACCCACAAACTCAGGAAAGGAAAGATTTATTTTAGCTCACAGTCTCGAAGGTCACAGTCCATTCAGGGGTGGCAGGCAACAATCGAAGTACATGGCAGATAGAGAGGTGGAGGCAGCTTCTCCAGATATCACCAACAGGAAGGCAAGCTGAGACTAAGGCTAATTGAGACTAGTCCCCTCCCTCCAGGAAGGCAGGTGCAGCTTATGTATCCTTTCAGGTCTCCGCCCAGTAACCAGTCCCTCCTGCATCCAGGTGTGGCCACTACACACAGCTGATTCTAACTTAACTCTAATTCACCCCTCCAGACCAGACCCCAATCCACCAACATCACATGGTTCCATTAAAATACATAAGACTTTTTGGGGGACACTCCAGATCCTAACCGCAACATTGTGGGAATTTGAAAAGAGAAAGGAAAGCTAGCAAATGATAGGTAGAAATTTATCAGATTTTAACAGGGATGCATGTGAATGTGTGAATATGTAATTTTCACTGAATTGTGAGAGGTATGCATAGTGTATTTTGAGGACAGAGCCAGCAGAAGAGGTGTTGAACTCAAAGTAGTATCAGAAAAATAGTTTTGATTAAAATGATTATGCTTTTATCTTTTACTAGAAAGTTTACACAGAAAAAAAAAATTGTTTCAATGGTAGGTGTTACCCAACTCATTTTTACACTTATTATGAATTTGCTTGTATGAACTGCCAACCTCAACCACAATATTAGATTCATGACCATAATTTAATGTATCCAAAATAAAATAGATACGATACCTATTGATATAGTGGTATTTTTTCATTATGAAATGATGACAGAACATTTTTCATTTTCCTTTTAGATACATTTATTTCCATTTTACTGTCCACATCAATATCCTCACTTTGCTCTGGGAAGTTAAAATAAAGAACAAGAAAATCTTATATATAGCTTGGTTTTAGAAAATGACATTCATTTAAGTCTTGATTCTGACCTGAATATATTCACATGGTCATAAATTCTTGTTTGATATTGGTCATCAATATTTACTCAAACTTCAATTCTCATCTGTCTTTTGAATTTTCTTTCAAAGAGAAAACAAGTCTATGTATATTCCATGTCACTGTTATGATGGTACTAAGTGACAAATTCATGCCTTCTGAGAAATGTTTTTATAAATGGCAATAAAACTAACATGTCTTTGTTATTAAGCTTGTTTAAGACCTGACTTTAATTTTCAACACATTAATGTGACTTGCGTGTATATGTTAGATCTAAACATCTGTTTTTACAAATATACACAATT
Organism: Ctenodactylus gundi; assembly: GCA_004027205.1. Classification (NCBI taxonomy): domain Eukaryota; kingdom Metazoa; phylum Chordata; class Mammalia; order Rodentia; family Ctenodactylidae; genus Ctenodactylus; species Ctenodactylus gundi. The sequence continues at coordinate 188,038 of PVKB01002911.1, forward strand.
ACCACAGGGCGGTAGACTTAAGAATGGAGTTAAGAACTTTTGTTTTATAACCAGCAGATATTTTTGAACTCACTTATCTCAGTGTCAAATGTTAGGGGCACATAAAGAGACTCTAGAAATGCCATATGCAAGTAATCATAAATACAATCTTTGCTAGTAGGTTAAATCTCTAAAATATAACTCTCGAAAGTTATTTTTATTATTGCTTTTAGCCAGGGAAACAGAGGTTTTTCTTGAAAAGATCAATACAGTAAGATAGTATAAATAAATGATCACTATAATGAAGTATAGGAAAAATGCTAGCCTGAAGCAAACTAAAGTGATTAATAGAGCAAGACTGGGCATTCTTGCAGAAAGTACTAGTATAAAAATTGTTTTTCTTTTCTTTCTAATGAGTGAATAAAAAATAATGTGAAAAACAACTCTTCCTTCATAATGTTTACTATTTGACTTTGGGATGATTATGATTTTATCGGACCATGTGGAAAAGCCATTAGCTTGTTCCATGGGGCATTTTTGGCATTTTTTTTTTTTGTTTTTGTTTTTAATATAGATCATTGATTTTCTCTTTTTACCTTCAGTACTCACTTACCTGGAAAATGACTGGTTACAGCATATAATTCAATTCCGTCATTCCTGTAACCTCAGGAATGAACGAGTGTGGGAATGGAGGATTCTTACCTGCTGCTCGTGTCCTGCTTCCGTTCATCCGCAGCACTGCTGCAGGGCTTCCGGTGTCATACCTTCATCTCATGCCCGAGTAGGAGAGTGCCCAGGCTTTGAACATCTGCGCTTACTCATGTGTGGACACAAACAGGAATCCCTGTCTCTTAGGTCTTCATTAGACTACCTTCCTCCTTCCCCAGTCCTGACTTCGAGACCCAGAGTGGAGGTATGGAATTGCCTCCTTGGGGCTGTCTCATTTGTTGTTTGTTTAATTCTCTGCCTGAGCACTGTTCCCAGGACAAAATGAACGTTATAGAAGCAAGATAAGGCATATCTCAGTGGTTAGAGCACTTGCCTAGGAAGTACAAGGTCCCAGGTTTGGTCTCTCAGCACCGCATACTAGCTGGACGTGGTGTCACGTGCCTGTCATCCATGGACTCTTGGGATGCCGAGGCAGAATGATTTCTAGGCCACACTGTGCTACAAAAAGTCATAGTGAGTTCAGGACCAGCCTGGTCTACAGAACAAGATCCTGTCTATAAATAAATAAGAAAAACAGCAAACAAGTTGTTCCTGCACTAATTAGAAACTAAAGGGGAAACACATTGAAATGCTTTGACTAATCTACTATGATGAATGAGCGAAAAGACACATATCACAGGAGAAAAATTAAATTTTCGTGCCTCTGTTCCCCTCCAAGATCCCTGTAGATCTTGTCACATCTAATGAGGCTTTAAGTTTTCAAAATTGTATAAATTGACAAAGGTAACCCTTTGTGGATTCACACAGGGTATGCACTGTGTAATACAGCTTCCCCTGAGCGTAGGCAGATCCACTTTGCTCAGCTTAGAGCCTCTGGGTCGGCTGTTCTTTCTGAAGGAAGAGAAGGGAGACAAGATTGAGTAGATAACGTAGGAATGAAAGCTATAAAAGCAATACGATTTTCTTATCTAACAATAAGTACTTGGGAGCTTAAGATGCCCACAAGTACGCAATTTTGAATTGGTCTTTGTAAGCTAGGAAGTCACAACGTTCTCTGAAATATATTCCTTTTGAAAGCTGATCTATTCAGATTCATGTCTGCTACTGCGCAAGTGTGTTTCACTTATACCTTTCCACAGAATTTGAAGAACTGTTATTCTTATTTTCATAATAAAGGGTCATTCCTAATTGCGTATTTTGTGAGGCCCATTAGAAATATTTGAGCTTCTGTATAATTTATAGCAGAAAAAATCCACATTTTTATTGCATCATTCTTCAAGTTTAGATGCGTGCATGATCATATAATCACTTATATCAAGATATAAGAGAGAATTTCATGACCTCAGAGTATCCCCTCATGATGTCTATTCTTTGCAGATCCCCATATATCTTGTTTCTGACAATCACTAATCTCTTCTGAGTCCCCAGAGTAAATTATACATAAATAAAGTCATACAGTATGCAGCCTTTTAACACTGGATTTTTTTCCTCTTCATATTTGATGCAGATCAATATTGCCATGTAAGCAAAACCTTACCACATTATGGCTGTGTAATATTACTATCTAGATCAAAGTTTGCTTACCATTTTTTTTTCCATCGGAGCATTTTCAGATGTTAAGGGCAGAATTCTGTCATCACATTGTGATTGTATTTGAAGACAGGATTCTTATAACAATGGTAATGAAGGTTAAATGAGGTCTTTAGGAAGCCCCGATCCAATAGGGTGTGTGTCCATTTAAGGAGAGGAAATTGAAACACCAGTGTATGTAGAGGGAATATTTGTGAGAGACTTTAGGAGGAAACAGTTCTTCTGACATTGTAGACTTCATTTTCTACCTTTCTGATCTGAGATAAAACTTCTTAAGTGACCTAGTCTCTGGTGCTTTGTTATAGCAGCTGGAGTAAACTAAAATTCCAAGTTTGTTGATTATAAGTAAAAGCTGTTATAAACATTTGTATACGTGAAAATGTTAGTTTATATTTTGCAGGAAAATACCAAGGAGTGGAATTGTTGAATCTCCCGAATAATGTGTGTTAAATATTGTAATAGACTGCGTATATTTTCAGCAATAACCATATGGTTTTGCATTATTACCATATTTATGAGAGTTCTAATCATTCCACATTCACTCTTATCCTTAATATTATTAGCAGGAGTATCTCCTTATAGTTTAATTTGCATTTTTCTGATGCCTGATGATACTGAACTTGTCATGTGATTGCCACCAATATGTATTTTTAGTGAAATACCTATCAAGATTTTGCTCACTTTTACTGAATTGGTTGGTTCCTAATTCTTGTGTTTTGAGCCTCATGAGAGTGTGCTTTCATCACATTTGCAGTTTGTAAACATGTCTTTTGGCCTGTGTTTTGCTCTTCACGATTTAAGCAGCATCTGTCTCAGTGCAAAAGATATTTATCTTAGGAGCTGGAAGTTAGAGTGCTTCCCTAGCAAACCCAAGGCCCTTTGTTAGACTTCCCCACACCACATAAATCTGGTGACACACCCCTGCAATGCTAGCATTTGGAAGGCTGAAGCAGGAGGATTGCTGTGAGTTTGAGGTCAGCTTGGGTTACATAGTGAGTTCATGACCATTCTGGGCTAGAGTGAGATCTGGTCTCAAAAAAAAACTTAATTTAATGAAATTCACTGTATTATTATCTTGCTTTGATTGATTTCTGTTTTGGCATCTACAAATGCTTTGAATAAGCCCCAGTTTAAAAAGATTTTCTCCCTCTGTTTCCTTCTAAGCTTAGAGTTCCCTTTCAAGTAATTTTTTGTGTAACATGTAAAGTATAAAATGAGATTAATTTCTTACTGTATGGATATCCAATAGTCCCAGTACAACTTGTCAGAAAGGCTGTCTTTATACATTTATATATTTTGAAGCATTCTCAAAGGTTAGTTACAACCATACGTGGGAAGTACTTTTTTCAGACTTTCTATGATGTTCTGTTGATATCTTTACCTATTTTTCCCAGAACTGTACTTCTTTGGATGATATAACTACAGAATAACTTTTATCATGTGATTTCTCCAACTACTTCCATTTAAAAAATAGAGTTGGTTGTTCTATTTTTTATTTCTTTCCATATATATTTTAGAATCAATTTGTTCACATTCATCAAAAAATATGTAATGATTTTGATTGTTGTTTAGCTTAATTTATATGGAAGAATTTACATCTCATGATTTTTGTGTTTTCTAGTCCAAGAACATTGTATACTTCTACAGTTATTAAGGATTTTCACAGCTTCTCAGCATTGTTTTTTCATTTGTCTCTCTGGTTGCTTTATTGTGCTAATAATTAACTCTAGGGGCCTGTGCATCTTTGAAAAAAAAACACTTCATCACTGAACTATGTGCTCAGCCTTCAGCTAGATTTTTAGCCATTAAAACACCGTTTTTTTACATGTTTTTGCAAATTCATTTTAAATATGATTCTGGGTGGTATTTTTTTATTTACATTTCTAAGAGTTCATTGTTAATACACAGGACCACGATTGCATTGTATATTGAATTTGTATAGTGTGTTCTTGCTAAACTCACATATTAAACTGAGGCGCTTTTTTTAATAGATTGCCTAAGATATTTCATGCTGACTAGTGTGTTTTCAGAAAATGGAAACCAATGTATTTCTTTCTTTCAATTGTGTGTTTCACTGAGTTGTTGTGATTTAGTGGAGGCTTCTGATTTGAAATTAAACATGACAAGAAACAGCAAACCTTCTTGCCTTGTGCCCAAGCTCATGAGAATCGAGAATCGCTCAGACATTTACCATCATGAATAGCTTTTTTTGACCTGGTTTTTACCAGGTTCATCGAGTCCCTTTTAATCCTACTTTGCTGAGAGTTTTCATATAAAATGGATCTTGAATTTTTCAAATGATTTGAATGAATCTGATGAAAGATAATGCTGCATCTATTCTTCATTTACCTATTAATATTATTGATATTATCGATTGAACTTTGAAAGTTCAAACGGTCTTACTTTCCTGTGTAAACCACTTGGTTGCTAAGTGTTGTCATTTTATATTTTTAATTGGCCAGATTTTATTTCTGAATATTTCATTGAAAAAAATTATATAGATTCTTGAAAGGAGGGTCGGTATTTTTCTTTTCCCTTTATACCTTTTCCTTTCCTACAATTTATGGTGTCTGTGCATTGTTGACATTGATACTACCACTAGAACTGTTTGCTTCCAAACTAGGCAACTTGTCATGCAAGTCTGGGTTTCGTGTACATCTGCCCAACTGCAGACTTGCCTGAGAAGTTGGAGAAGTTGTCGAGAGCGAGAGACAGAGAGAGACAGAGAGACAGAGACCAAGGTTTTGTTTCATTTCACAGTCATCACATTTCATGGTTTGCTCTATGAGTTTCTCTCAGAAATTTTGCCCACCCCGAGTTCAAAACATGGAGGAAAAAAAACGAAAAGCTATCGAATCTGTCCTGTTGCAGGTCATTACTCATACTTAGCTCTCATTTTCAGTTTATCTGCCTTTCTTTAGTTCTGAGATCCTCAGTTCTTGCATTTTATAGCCAGTAGTTAATTTCAACCAGGAGTAAACATAGATTGAGGTGAGCACATTTCATCTTGCCTGGTGTCAGAAACTTAAAGAAAACTTTATTCAGAGGCAAAGTGAGTTGGCACTTGTCTTTTTTATCCCATTTTCCTAAAGTAGAACACAAAGTTGTAAACGCTGTACCGACTGTAAAACTTAAAGTTGGAAAGTACATCTCCTTTAGCCTCTGCATCATAGTAGCATTTTAGCTATAGATGTACTCTCTGGTTACAAACTGAATTAATTCTTCCACGACTTTATAAGGAAAAAAAGTATTTTTTAATTTCACTTTCAGAGAAACACTTTTTCAAGTTTCATTTTACTCTGCAAAAAGTTCTAAAAACATTACATTGACTAGAATTTATCACTGTATATCCACCTGAGAATAAATGCTTTCAGAATGCAGAAAAGAGAAAAAGGGAACACTGAGTCTATATTTATACAAGACAGGTTGCCAGGAGGTGCCTGTGGGAGTGGGTACGATGTAGCCAGAAGGATTGTATATGCAAATTTTAACTCTGCGTTTAGAATAGCACTTAGAGCATTCATATAGATTCCCCAGAATTTCACCAGACAGTAAATAAATAAGAATATTGAAACAGTGAACAAAAATAATCTATTTAGTCTTGAAGCTGCAGCAATTCATCTTTTTTTTCTAGCCATTGGTTTGTAGCCATGATTAAAATCAACAAGAAGTGAACTTTTAATAAAGATTAAGTGTTGTGACAAACCTACTTCCTCTCTTCTTTTTGGGGCAATTCCTTTCCTTTTAATGAAGTGGTTTTGAACTAAGGGGCGCAATCCTCTGCCTTGCTGTCACTTTTAGGTACTAAGATGTAGACATCTTAATGTTGATCTATGTTAAATGCTATATTAGGCTTTTCCCATATGTATAAGTACATGTTGTACTTGTGGATGTTCAAGTATAAGCCATGTAGAGGAAGCCGTATTTTGCATTTTATCTAGTTGAACTATGGCACATTCCCTTTTGGTTTCCCAGTCTGGATTCATATTAGTAGTACCTTTGCCTCTCTTTGGATTTTACAAATATCAATTCATATTTGAATGGACTCTAAATTCTACTTTGACATTTAACCTTTCAGTTTATTCAGGAAATACATTGGTAAAACTATTTCCTACACATAAACTCACTTTCTCTCTCTATCTCTCTCTCTGTCTCTCTCTCTGTCTCTCTCTCTGTCTCTCTCTGTCTCTCTCTCTCTCTCTCTCTGTCTCTCTGTCTCTGACACACTCTCTCTCTCTCTCTCTCTCTCTCTCTCTCTGTTTGAGGATTGAAACTAGGGTCGTGCATAGGTAGGTGAGTAGTGTGCACTGACACACATCCCCATTCCAGGCACAATTTTCAGCCTTCCAGAAATTGTCTTTCCTGAAGACACTTACCAGGTCTCCTATGGAACATGCCTCCTGAAATCTCTCTACGCAGAGGAAATACCACCAATCTCTTTTTTCAACCAAATCCATCCATGTGAAACTAGCACTACATCTTTGTAAAAATAGACATACTTATTTTCCATATCATAAAGTTAATTTCTATTAAGACTTCAATTATACTCTAAGAAGACCCCTTTTTTCATATTTTACTGCAGTGTCTTTGATAAGAACATTCATACTTTTCTAGGTGTTGCTCTCAAGCCAAGGGCCTTAATCACATAATGGGCCAAAAGGATGGGTACTTTGGCTTACATCTAAAACTCCCCTCACCATAAATCATGGTAATAGCTTAGTCTCTTCTGCTCTTTAGTGACAAGTTAGGATGTAACCACTAAGACAGCTGTGATGCTCAGCATGTATAATCCCAGCACTTTAGGGGAAGACTGAAGAAAATAGGTTTGAGCTCAGCCTGGATAAGTCAGCAACTTAGTGTGACTATCTCAAAAATACAAGCAAAAAGGGATAGAGATAAATCTTAGTGTTAATGCCTTTGGCGTTAACAGTACCACTCTGCTGTGGTTTGGATCTGGAGTTTTGCCCGAACATCATATGGATTTGGAATCATGGGCTGTTAGAAAGTAGAGCCTGGCTAGAAGGGGTGGATGCTTGGAACTGGGGAAGAAGAATTGTATCACCTTTCTGAGATTGGGGATTGCCTAGGGCAGACATTTCTGGTTTATTATTGACTTGTGGGCCAGGATGTGAGGTATGAGCACCAGCTCTTGGTGGGGCAGGGAAATGACACACTGGCCACTTGAACTAAGTACATAAAGGAAGGAGAAACGTTGGCACAGCTTCTTCCTGGGAATGGTCTGGCCTTGCCTGAACCACGAGGTATCAACTTAGTCCTCACCTCACTTGGCTCCTGCCTCACGGGGCTTCTGTCTGCACCAGCTGAGGTGCTCTCCAGCCTCTGTCACTCGTGCCCTCCGTTGCCGGCTACCCACGAATGGACTGTGGGAGACATTCCACAACTGTGAGCACCATAAATCTTTCTTCCTTTAAGCTGTGGATGTCAGGCATTTTGTCCCAGCGATGAATAAGTATCTAGACACACAGCAAATAAAAAGTGAATGAAAGAGAAAAAGAGAAGAGAAAAAAGAAGAAAAAGGAAAAGAGAAGGAGAAAAAAGTGGTTGTTACTGGCCTTTTCTAAGTCTCGCTCTCATTGTCTGTGTCTCACCAAGCCTTTCCTGGACTATGTGTTCTTTTCTCAGGTGTATTTCTGCCTTTTTTTTGTTTCCACGTAGAAAAGCAACAAAGGCGGCAGCCGGGGCAAGACCTGAGGCACGTGAACCGCTGACCTATGCAGTTCTTTCCACAGGTCGCAGATTCAATCTTCTCCATTTCTGATCCTCTTCCCAATCCCAGTGACCCATGGGGTTTTTCTGTTGAAAAATCGCCTCACCTCTGCACTGTGCGCATTGAAGTTGTAGGTCCCTTCTGCCGGCCAAGCCACTCTGACAACCCTCTCCGCTCGCAAACTTCCAAAAAGTTATCACACTTTCTTGGTGCCTGACCTCCTTTTTTCTTTTTTATTCATAATATATTTATAGGACAATGGCCAAATAAAAAACATGTTTTACTGAAGAAATTTCTGAATGTGATGGAAGCGCCAAATCGCTTTGCTTATATAAAACTGCAACGCAGGATAAAACTTAGAGTTGGAATAAGAGTATTTTTATTTGTATATCTTGTTTGTAATCAAATTAAGGCCAGAGAAGAAATGAACTTTCATCTTTATTAAATGTATACAACAATATTATTGATAGCAGTAATATTCAAAATACCACATGATCTACAGAAAATAATCTAAACTAATTCTATAACTAAATCCAGATTAAACTCTAATTATCTACTTCCACATCATGTTATAAAAAGGAAGTTGTGAGACAGAATCTTGGGTATTTTTGGAGGTGTCTTTTGTTTTAAGATGACAGTGCACCTTGCCTCCGCAGTGAGGTTTTTCTGTGCTTCAGACAATAGTGCTGTTTCTTGAACTGTTGGCCTTTTTGCTTTTAGAAACCACAGACTTTTGGATCCGTCAGAAGCCCAGAAGTCTTAAATGTCTAAGTAGACGCTGCCTCCAGTTGCTTCTCTCTAACGAGGGGTGTGGAAACTGATCCAGTTCTGTCCCTGCTTGCTTCAGCCTGCTGGCATTCAGTTCGGTGCTTATCCTGACACCTTACAACACACTTCCGCTACATGGCTTAATTCCCGAGCCTTCAGATTTGCTTTCCCCAACACTTCCTCCAGCTTGTCAAAACTCCTCCATAAGTAGCACCCTGCAATCAGTTCTCATTGTAAAACTCACCTTCCCTTCACAAAAAAGGCATCCCTTGCTCCTTGTGTGGTTTAGCCAAAGTCTATTACCACCAGCATTTTCCCAATCAACACTTCTAATTATTACTTCTTTTTTTTACTTTTGATCTTCCAATTTTATTCCTTAATTTGTTCTTTTCCCTTATTAGTATATGTATAATTAATTAGAATGTGTATTTTGTTAGTATATGTTATATACATGTATCTGTGATACACAATGGTTACATTCAACTTGAGAATTTTGTATACATATTTATCATGTCAACTTCATATTCCCTTCCCCCTTTTAAACCTCTCACACCCTCCTTCTCCCCCTAGTTGCCAACATCTCATATCTTTGACTATATTATTTATTTTTAATCTGAATTTAACCTTCTGAGTCAGATTCATTTTCCTGTGCATAATGTTTTGAGCACACATTGAGTTCAATTATGAGGCAAGTTACCCTGTCTTAATTTATAATTCTCACTTATAAATAACTGATAAATCATAAACATAATAGAAATTATTAGCAGCTACAAATACTTCTATAATATGTGCATGTGATGATTTGTTAATATGAGGCTATTCTTAAAGTGAAATTTGTAGGTTGGAAAGCAGTTTCAAGACTGCTGTGTTTAAGAACTTGGGTAACAGACACACTTCCTGTATCCACTTTCTAGGATTTTGAAGACTGACTCTAAAATGTGAAAACAAGTGCCAGGGAGTTGAGCTTTCATCCCATATTTCTTATAACTTTTATCAGTGGCTGAGGTATCATTCATGGCACCATGGATTTATTTGACAAGTTTAGACTTGATAAAACATGCCAGAATTTGAATGCCTGCTACATTTTTTTGAAATCAACTTTACTGTGTAACGCGCTGACCTTTTAGTGTTCGTTTTGGCTGGTTAATGGTTACACCTTTATAGCTCCGTCGGATGTAAACAAGAGGACAAAACTGAATATGTAAAGGTCAGGAAAATTTAGCAAAAATTTACAAAATCCTATACTTTTCTAAAGCAAAAAATCAAAAATACATTTATAAATATGTATATAAAATAGAAAATCTTAAAATTAATTCAAAACATAAATCATCTGTAAGTAAACCCATATGTCTGTATTTTTTTCTTGAATGTCCTATTTCTTCATTGAATCAGTTTTAAACTATTGTTTTAAAACGTGAATAGCATCAGGAGGGCAGACAGCGCAGGATTCCAGAAAATCCTCCAGATTTAGATTTTTATTGTCATCTTTGCCTGTACAGAATGGCTTAATGAATAATAAATATGCTTTCATAAATTAAAATCTCAAAGGTATATATATGAAGAAACAATAAATATGCACCCCGAAAATAAAAGTCATTAATCTTAGCAATACTGAAAATAATTTGCCAGAATCGTCTCTCTTTCTGTCAAATTTAGGAGAAAGAAAAAATTCTTTTTCTTGTAGAATTATTCTCTCAACTCTGATTTTTAAAAAAGGTAACTGAAAAATTGATATTACAATTAATGTGTACAGTGTTCAGAAACTGTCCAAAGAAAAGAAAGATGTCTTAGAAAAGTCTCCTTCTACTTGAAATTACTCAAGAATGCAAAAAATTTCATTGCAAAAAAAAAGAAAAGATGGAGAACCAAAGTGTAGGCAGGAGCACTGCTGTGACACCTGCCCAGTTAGAGGTTCGTGAGTGGACGCAACTTGGGACCGCCACGATTAGTGAGGTGAGCCAAATGCAGGCGGTTCAATACCACATGGTTTCTCTAATATGAGAAACCCAGAAAACAGGGGTTCTGTAGAACCAAATGAGTGTGAGAATGGGAATTAAGGAGGGTGAGGGAGGGAGTGGGAGGGTCAAAAACACAGAGGGAAAGGGATTGTAACGTTGGCGCAATATATATATATATACATACATATATATATTTGGAAAGAAGAGAAGCAGAAAGGGGCAATTGACACTTTGTTGAGCCCAGGGGGTGGAGAAATTGGAAAAGAAGTGGCCTTTGGTTGAAAACAGATACGGACATATCAATTACACACCGTCTTCTCAGTGTATATATGGATTACCATGCGTGGGTTTTTGTGGGAGGCCAGTGTTCTTGCTCATTTATGTATTTAAAAACAATAAATGAGCATAATGACAGAAGAAAGAAGTGACTCCACTGGCTGGCGTGGTCAGAAGCTTCCTGCCCGGCTCCTTTGGCTTTTGATTCCATATCTCAGGATTTACATGCGTGGGTGAGCTGGGCCTCATGCCTTCCTTGCTTCTGAAGAACAGAAGTCAGTAGAAGCAATGTGATGCTGCTTGCTTGATTAGCTTACAAATAAATAAATAAAAAGCTAGCACCTTGCTAGAGCTCCCTCTCTTCCTTGACCTCCTGCTGGCTTGCTGACTCAAAGAGAGCTGCTGCTGTGGTTCGGATAAGCTCGAAGTGTGTTCTTGTATGGAAATTAAGTCTTACAGTGAAGTGTTATGACATTAGATAATTAATGTAACTATAAGTAGGGGAGGGGGGTTGATAAGTGGTTATGACTACATCAAGTCAATAAGGTGGGGCCCCTGTAATTCAATCTTACTGAATTTATAAAAGAGGTACCGGGAGAGATGCACGTAGTCAGGTACTCACTGTCTCATTTGTAAGATGACCTGTACCTATGCAGACTTTTCCAGAACATCATTACCAGGTGCAGCCGTCTTGGCATTAGACTCCAGAACTGAGCCATAATTAACCTCTTTTCTTTACAGAGTTGCCGAGTGTCTTGTTTTCAGTTATCATCACTAGATACATAGACCGATATATTTACCATATTGTGGAATGACTTAGCAGAATTTCACGTAACAAAGAGTCAAAGGAACCTTCATGCCAGTAAGCTACAAGATGCCAAGTCTTGCCAAGAGCCTTGCGAATGAAGCTCGAAATGTATCTTCCTCCCTTGAGTCACGGGAGGACTACACACTTGTAGGAAACAAGGATCAGAGAACACAGCTAGGCCACAGCGCAAATCGTAAGAAAACAAATGTGATAATAAATATGTGCTGTTCTAAAATGCTGAATTTGGAATATGCACTGCACAGAAATAGATAACTAATTATAGTTTGGTGACAAAAATTGTGAACAATGCCTTAGGATACTATGACAAAATAATAGTAATGCTTTAGGATACTATTTTATTTATTTTTGAGACAAAGTATTGCTCTATAGTCTAGGCTGGTATAAAATTATTGTGCATCCCAGGCTGGCCTCAGACTCATGGCAATCCTCCTGCCTCAGCCTGCAGATTACTGGGATCTCAGGCATACAACACCATGTCCTGCTTATGTGGTGCTGGGGAATTGAAATGAATGACTTGGGCTTGCTAGACAAGCACTGTAACAGCTGTGCTAACCCTCCTGCTCTTGGGTTACTATTTTAATAGATCAACAAAGAGATATAAAATATATGGCTAAGGATGGTAGCTATGTGAATGGCATAAAAGTGCTTTGAGATTCTGCAAAGTAAGAATTTATAGGATCTACCCGTATGGGTGAGGGAAAAAGGAGAGAATAGGGAAGGAATAGAAGAAGAGGAAAAATCAGCTGACTTCTAGATTTTGATTTCATATCAAAACTGGCAGATTTCATTAACTGGGGAAGTGGTACAGGCCTGCACTCTCATCACTCTGGGAGGCTGAGGCTGGAGGATCACAATTTGAAGCCCACCCTAGGGAACTTAGTGACTTATTAAGACCCTGTTTCACAATCAAAAATAAAAAACGGGCTGGGCTAGAGCTCAGTGTGAAGGCTCCGGGCTCATTCTCAAGTACTACAAAAAGAGAAGAGTTTGTTATTTAATCAGTAATTTTAAATTTTCAAATATTTATAATGCGTAAGACATTGAATCATGCTTACTGGACACTCATATCAATTGTAAATTATCCATACCATGAAAATAACACAATGTAATGACAAACAATGTGGAAATTCTTGAGAATGGAAAAATTCTTCCAGCCTGTTGGAGATGCATAGATGTGCATGAGCATCGCACTTTAAAGAACAAAGCGGTGGGTGCCTACATTGGTGACGCGCAGGAGGAAAGGGGCAGCACACGTGACAGATACACACAGTGGAAGGTTTCGTTTCAGTATGTTGAAAGTATGTAAAAAGGATCAGCAGGGCAATAATGTCTCAATTGTCGGCCTAATATAAGCATCTTATGCTATAAAGAAATCACAGGACATTTAAATAGATGTCCTGCATATAAATTGTCAACATTACTGGAAGAAATGAATGAAATGACTTCATTTTTAAGCAAAGAAGTTATATGAAAATAAATTCTGCAATCTGGAAGAATTATCAAGATTCATGCCTAGGAAACTACTTGCCCTTTGACCAAATGCAGTCTGCAGTTTGTCCTTGTGTAAATAAAGTTTTATTGGAACATAGCTATGCTCATTCACTATGGATTGTCCATTCCTTTGATGGAGTTTATTTGATGTGCAAAGTCAAAAATATTTACCATCTAGCTGTGCTCAGAAAATGAAAAAACCCCATCTAGATCCTAAAATATATGTGAATAAAGAAAAATGAAAATGAATCTTAAGCCAGAGGGCTAATAATATAAATGGAAAACAAATGTGTGCGTGTTCTTACATGTGTTGTCTGTGTGTACATGTGTATGACTGTGTGTTTTGCAATCAGCCACTTGAATGTAGCCCCATCAGCTCTGTGTGGAAACTCTCTTTAAGTGAAGAGTGATGTCTCGCCACTCACCCTTAAATCAATGAGTTCAATCACCTGGGTATCATATTTCTTTCTCATGCTTACATAGGCTCAAGTACACAGAGGGAATAGTAATATGGATTAAGAATTGCTTAAGAATAAATCATAATTGCAGAAGAGGTAGCTGTGCACTTCTAACCAACCTGAATTAACAGACAAAAATAATAGGACATTGAGCTTTTGGAAGAGAAAGACAGTAGATGACAAGAGTGTCGAGAGGAATCTTTTTCACTCCAAAAGTAAACGTTAGTCCTGTGCTACCTCTGATATAAAGAAGCAAGGGAAAGCCCTACTACATAATGATTAAGTTTTTAAATATTAATATTTATGGTACAAATTTAAGTTCCATGGGGTAAAGTGGATTGTTTGAAAATAAAACCACCAAGCTGTTTTTTAATCAAATTCTCTATTGATAGAAAAAATAATATTCAAGAACCAGAAACATCAGTAATGATAAATTAAAGACGGATCTTGTCAAATGAGCAGCACCTGAGGGACTTTGCATACCATGCGTGGGTCATCGATATATTCCAAACCCCGGACTATCTAAGGATCCCAGGCCTGACGCAGGGACACACACACAAATTGCTAGATGAACACTGACACAGACACTATGGAGGGTGTATAAATAGAAATTTCTATAATTTTTATTTAATCACATAAGATTTTCTCTATTCCCTACCATTTTAATTAGAATGATTTATTTATATAAAATAAAAAGCTATGTTCATATTTTACAAAAAGTTTTGTTGCCATTACCGCAAAATATTGTCTTCGGCAAAATCTACCAGGCCGAGAAGTGCTTGGGCTATTCTGAGTCTCCACAGGACTTTTTCTCTGATTGCACAAAACAGAACACTGGAAGCCCTGAGGTCATTGGCGAGTGCTCTCTCTGGGTGAAGGGGCATTCCTGGATCAATCCTTCTCTCATACAGTACTCATCTTCTTTTAAAAACTACTAAGGATTGACTCGCTCTGCTTTTGTCTGAGCCTTCCCTGTTTCCTCTGGTGTTTGTGATAAGAGATGCTCATATCCCTTTCTGTCACCTTGATGCGGTTCTCGGGGTTGGTTTGATGCTTTTCTCTGGTAACCTGGGCCTTCCAGGTTGAAGTAAATTACTCTGTCAGCACCACTTAGCCGAAGTGGTTCCGAGTGGTGTTTCTGACGATTTCACCAGTGAGGCCTCTATCATTATACATTTCTCTTCAAGGAAACCTTGAAAGGGCACATATCACACATTTGAGTTACCTTAAGCCAACTGACCTAAAAACGACATACACTGTCACTTTCTGAGCTGATGCTTGTGTGTATTAATAGAAATCTACCCCTTTTCTGCTTTTCTAGGCATTTTGCTACTTACAAATGCAGCAGATTCTCAATAATGTGTGTCAAATGCATATCCCAGAATGGCCATTGTATCAGTAAGAAATTCCTATTTTTATGTCTAGGTCTTCTAAGAACTCACATCCCTATTGGCAGAATCTCTTCAGAATAACCACATAAAATTCTTATTGTACCAATTCCAAGTACTCTTTTAAAATTAAGAAGAAACCTGTAGCATATTACCAATACAGGTGTGCCAACAGTGATCACCTAAGTTAGCATTCTGTGAATGTTTTTAGAGAAATTAAAAATTCCACAAAGTGCTTAAATTTATAAGTATTACAATGCGTTATGTTATGGCCTAGTTCTAAAATGGCCCCCAAAAGTTTCATGTGTTCAGAGACGGAGCTCTCAAGATGAGATTGAATCATGGCGGGGGGATGGGGGGTGGGGAGAAGGGGCTTACATTTATCAGTGGATTAGTGAATTAGCACGTTCATGAGATCAGAGCTGTGTGTGCTTTTGGAAAGGGGAGCCTGTTGGAAGAAAGTGGGTCGTTGAAGGCATGGCTTTGGAGAATAGCTCTCTTTCACTTTCTTTCCCTGTTCTCCCTGCTCTCTGCTTCCCAGTTGAGCAGCTGTCCATCGCCAGGCCCTGCTCACAGGTTGTTTTTACTGGGGTCCAGCCAAGCTTGGACTGAACCTGTGCACCCCAGAGGTAAGGGAAACCTCTCCTCCTTTCCATTTGGATGCCAGGTATTTTTGTCATCGTGGCAGGATAGCAGATCAATATACTTTCAGGGAGAGAAAAATATCAAAGAATGAAAATGAACTAAAAAGTTTTAAAATAAGTGGATGTAAGAAAAGTTGTATAGGTCAGAGTAGACCAACAGAATTATTCAAACAATCAGAAATCAGATAAATTTTACAAGATTAAAATTTTTACAAATAGAGAAATAGGACAAAAACACAACTAAAAGTCATTTATTAGCAAAGTTGCACAGCGATCGTTAACTGCTCTAATTTTTATTTTTCCAAGCGCCTTTTATCGTAGTCAGGAATGCTGATGTTTGGGCCTGACCTAGATATATCTTAGGGTAAAATTAGCAGTTACATGCATATGATATTTTGCTTATGACATTTATTGTATTTTGATGCATTGTATATGGCCAAGGGACCCTCCAGAAGTTTCTGAAAGGCATAAGAAGGTCTTCTAGAACACCACAGTAACCAAGAAATGAAGTCATGGAAAATGAAGACTACTTCAAGGATACTTCCAGCAGCCCCTCCTTGAGTCTGCACATTTGAACCAAATTAGTCAGAGCTTCATGAAAGCTACACCTTAATTCCGAATTTCCCAGGTTTCAATTGAGTTGATATCATTGGCTGCCAACCAGGCCAGCATGATAAAGCAAGAACACGTGGCGTTGAACTGTATATCATCTGAATACCTGGTTATTATTTTACACAAAATATCCAGAATGAAAATAATATGGACGAGGCAGAAAAGTTAATAATAATCAACAAAACAAACTCACTCATGGACAGGCATTAAGCACAAGTGCACAGATAATCCAGTAGCAAAATTAGCAAAAAAAATTATCTTTTACCAGTATTGTAATAAACTAGTCAAACTGAATTAAACAGTGGAAACTTAAGCAAAAAATATGAATCTGTAAAAGTCATGTAGCTTTTCTGAGATTAAGAAGCATGCTATCAAACTTCACTCACTGCACAGTTTCACCTTAAATATAGTAACCGTGAGTAAGTGAATCTGGAGAGAACTGGAAGAAAAGTACATAAAAAACTGAAGGCATCTATGGAAATAATCTTATTTGATGAGATTG
This sequence comes from Ctenodactylus gundi, assembly GCA_004027205.1. Classification (NCBI taxonomy): domain Eukaryota; kingdom Metazoa; phylum Chordata; class Mammalia; order Rodentia; family Ctenodactylidae; genus Ctenodactylus; species Ctenodactylus gundi. Next base: position 204,930 of record PVKB01002911.1, read on the forward strand.
GGTGAAGCACAACTCAGTACACTGGTTACAGATTGCAGTTGCCTGTAATTGAACACATACTATAATATATGGCATATATGCCTGTATATACATGGGCATATACTATACCTGTAATTGAACACAGAGAAAGAAAGAAAAAGACCTATAGAGTAATATTTAAAGAGTAATTTCTCAAGCATCTTATAAAACTAAAAGTGGATATCAATTAACTTTTAAAATGTCACCTAAATAACATAATACAAAGAAAACCATACCAAACCAAACTGCTAAATCAAAATAAAAGCAAAGCAAGTGAATAAACAAAGTCTGTAAACACTAAAGATAGAGAAATGATATGTTTAGCATAAGAAGAAAATAGTACTAATAGTTTATAGTGAAAATATATACAAAAGTAGGCATTATAAAATATTTGTAGACAATAGCTATTTATTGAATGCTTGCTAGAAAATTGAAGATATTAGAATACTTATAGTTCTGCCATGTAAGGAAACATTATCCCGGATAGAAGAAATTACAAGAAACAACAAATTTAACTTAAAAAAGTAGCCTTAAATTATTGCCACAAAAATGAGTTTTAAAATTTGAATGATCTATTTTTTATAGAAACCCTATCAGTAACCTACTTACCACACATTTTTAAAATCCAGTTACAGGTAGATTCTCTTTACAAATTCTTTCAAACAGGTAAGACATAAATATCACATAACATTTCCTTGAAATAAAAACACAGAGGGTAATTTATAAGATTCTTATAACAACATTATTTTTTGAGACAGAGTCTTCCTTGGTAACATCATTGTTTTTTTTTTTATTCCCATAACTTGAAAACAGCAGTTCTTTCTAGTACTGCAAGAATAGAAAATGATTTATTTCATTAATTCAGTAAAATAAGATAAAACAGCTAAAAAGAATGAACTACTATTTTCAGTAATATATATTTAGAAAAACTAGTTTTGTTGGGCTTATCTCTTAACAATGATCTTATAATTACCTCTGTGAAGACCTTATTTCTAAATAAATTCACTTTTTGAAGTATTAGTACCAGGGGCTTCAATATATGTTTTGGGAGGAATACAATTCAACATGTGACAAAGATTTTTCAACATAAAAATTCCAAATATTATATATACCAAAAGAGGGACATAATTTAAATAAGTCACAGAAACCTATAATAGCCCTTCAAGATATAATTACATTTTTCTAAACCAAGTATTAGAGTGGCTTAAACCATTTAAGGAAATTTAACAGATGTACTAAATTAATGAAAATTTTATAGCTATAAGATACATTTTAAAAATTTCTAGTTTTCAAATGAAATATATACTTGCTGCAAGATTAAATTATTTATTTAGGTTACATACCTAGTTAGTGGAAGAATTTGACTTAAGTTCCTAGGCAAGTACTCTCCATTCCTTCCCCAAAATAAAACAAAAACAACAAATTCAAACTATGTATATTTTACGAATTATTTTAAAAATACTTCTAGCAAAATATTCCTGTCAGTTGACATCTCTTCATTTCAACTTTTGCAGTTTTGATAAATAAACGTAGATTGAGGGGATTTTATTGTGAAGGGGAAAATCAGTATGGCATTTGTGAATCGATAAGGCTTGTTGCCATCTGGTGTACACCAGGGTCTCGTACTAAATGGAATCAGAATGAGCTTCTTTTGGAAGTAAACCCTTAATAGACTGGGAAACTTTAGGGAAATCTTTTCTCTCTCTTTTTTATAGAGCATTTGAGAATGAATTCTGCACAGCTGGCCTATGAAGGAAATCCAGATTAGTTGCCAAAGTCAGATTTTAAATGATGTAACCTTTCACATTTCTTTCAGTAAAGCAATAGAAAATTTGATAATTAAATATTTTTCTAACATTCCATTACAATTTATCATAATTAAGGCCCCCTTTCCCGTCTCATTCTTTTCCTCTGTCCCCGGTCTTCATTCCTATCTCTTTCTATGAAATCACTCTCCTGGAAATCAAAGGATATTGATGGTAGCATCACAGTGGAGTGACATCAGTTTGTGATCCTGTGAGAAGTGTCTCAGTACAGCGGCACAATACAATACAGCAGCAAAAAATAGCAAGTAAAAAGCTCAGTTACAGGTAACGCTTATTTCCATATTTTATGTGTGTAATGCACAATCTTCCCATCCGTGGACATTACTTAGATACTAGAGCTTCCAATTCCTGTCCTGATAACGGAAACAGGCGAGACAAAATTTAACAGATGAGTTGAGGGAAAAAATTATGGCTTTGGAAATACATGTAAAAATGAACACTGTCAATGTATAGGAAATTAAAACACTGTTGATAATAAAGGTCCGGATTCGATTCTGTAGAATGATTAATACAAACCAAAGTCGTCGGGTGCTTTTGTGATTTCTAGAGTTTCCTTTGAGTCACCCCAAAATTTTTTATGAAATATAGTTTCAGTAGATATTCAGATTTGTTTGATACTTGTTTTGGATATGAGATGACAGAGTGTTAGAATGACTGCTATGGTACAGATGCTGAGACACATTGATGGGCATTTGTCTATGGGAAAGGACTCTGGTCCCTTTGCTTGCCATGCTAGCACTAAACGACAAAAGCAATACAATGCACAAGTAACCGTACATTCGAATAGAATATACGCATGGTAAATATTGAAACTAATATAATAGTCTGTAGTACCATAGTGGATATTTAAACAATCCCCGTGTATACATAAACCTAAAGATACATAGTATTTGGCACAGTAAACAAAATACAGCTTATTGATCATAAAATACACTATGAATAATGGAAGTTTAACCTGTGCTTCAAAATGCAACATGTTGTAATTGTGCATATGTTATTATTCTTTCATAGACAGCCCTTCAATGTCTACCACAGACCAATCACAATCCCATACAAGATCTTATTTGTAATGAATTCTATCCAATTATATTTGTGTGGAAATACAGACATATGCAGTTCACAGGTTTTGTGTATATATAGGACAATGTTTTATTTTCAGAAGTTAATAAAATAGCTTGAAAGTGAAATAGTGACATAAACTAGATCTCATTTTTTAATTTTGAAAGTATAAATATTATATGCAACTCCCTGCATAATAACATGTTTGACTCTTATGAAACTTCCATTGCACATCTGGTAATTTCTTTAAGCATGTTATAATTTACTTATAACCCTTATTTTTTTCTCCCTTTCTCCTGTCAAATATGTTGCTTTTTACAGAATGTTTTTGTTTCTCCATCTACTACTGTCATTGGTAAGATTCTGGTAACTTGGCTTGGACATTTTGATAGAAGGCTCTAATATTAACTCGAGTTTTCTTGTAAGAAATTTTGCTTGCTCTTCTTATCAGACTCTTCGAGTGGTTTCATACAGATGTTTCACATACAAAAAAATAGAATCGATACACTTTAGTGTTCACTTTCCTTATTTTTGCTGAATTCCACTTGAGGCTCTTTTCTCCTTTCATTTATCCTGTGTTTAATCATTAAAATTTAGTTTTAAGTGTCCTGCGATGACTAGATTCTGGATTAGGATGTAAGTTTATAACAGAATAGTCCAAATGGATTTTGTATGATGGCTCAGAAGATAGAACTGACCACATTTTGAGTTGGAGATAAGAAACAAGCCATTGTGTCATGTGTGTGTGTGCGCGCACGTATGTGTGTATGTATAAATGGGAAAAACAAAAATAATACAGAGTCTAGATCAATGAAGAATTTTTATAGGAAAAGCATTATGCAATTTAATTATAGTGTTAGAGCCCACAAAATGAGCTTAGTAAACCTTTCCTAATTTCACCATTTCACCTACAAAATCACAAGACTTTAAAAAAATTTGCAGACTGCACTGCATGAGCCAAATGCCAACAGTGCAATGACCTTTCAAATTACGGGAGCAGCGGAAGCCGAGATCAGAAGCTTCAACTTAAAGCAAACACTGACAAGAGAGCCTACAGAAATGACTCCTGTGTCTGGTCAACTTAACATAACATGACATCTTATAACATGTGTTTGGCTTTTTAGATTGAATAGTCCGTAAAGATTCCGCTGCTTTTGCAAATATAAATCTGAAGATTCGTAATATTGGAGCTTATAGATATAATGTTTTCTGAGTTTTGAGGAACAAGAATGGAAAAGTTTGGTTCAAGAAAGATGTGTACAAGAGGATTTTAATAATGGTAGGGAGGGAGATGAATGTGGAGTGGAGCTGGTTGGGGTTTAGCTGAGATCGTCAGAGCTGGGGATTTGGAGATGGGAAGTCGTGTTGCAAACTAATGAGAATGTGTCACACCGATAGTTTTGTCTTATTTAAAATATGCTAGAAAAGCTTAAATATAGATCATGAGGCATTTTGAGTCAAATTTCAAATTTTAAAACGTTATGAGATTCCAATGTTTTTACTTTCACATAATTTCTTTGTGGATTTCACTTCTATTACATGAAAATGCAAGTAGCAATCCCTTTGTTACAGAATTCAATTCGTGTGTGTGTGTGTGTGTGTGTGTGTGTGTATATATATATATATATATATATATATATATATATATATATATATGCATAAGAGGGTGTTTTAGTCTGCATTAAAATGTATCCTTAGAGATATTTTATCAGTGATGAAGAAAAAAGGTATAATTGTTCTACATCTTCAGTTTGAAATCTTTCTGTCAACATTTTAATTTTTTCCCTTTGTATCCCCATCTTTAATACCAAACTGTGTAATTGCAGATTCTGTCATATCTACATTTGAATGGGTGACTGGAGTGACATGTATGACGACAGACAATTTGGAAGGCCATCGTGTATCTGTGTAACTGATTTTAAGAGGGAGGATGGAACATTTTAGAAATGTTTCATGATGCAAAGTGTTTTAGAACACAATTACTCTCAAGTATAGAGATTTTTGAGTGTGGCTAAATCTTCTTGCTCACGACACAGGTTGCACACATGAGTTTTCTATAGCCAGGTTTTATTGCAAGTGTTTAAAAGCCTACTGCAAATATGGGATACGCCAGCCAGTTAGTAAAAGCAAATTGAGTCTATTGAGAGATTAATTCACCAGCTGAAATAAGTACATTTGCCTTAGAGTCATCAGATATTCTACCCACCAAGCTCATCCTCCAAGATAGCATCCCTAATGAGCTTCCTAAACCAATTAAACATAAGCAGGAAGCATCAGTCATCAAAACTGACTATTTTCAGCTAATCAGCTGCCTGCACAAACAGCATGACATTCAGAAAAGGAAGAATGCTCTGAGAGGTTTGGTGCTTCTTTCCACTCTGTCCTTACTTTGGTGGTTTCTTAATTTTATGGACGCGTTGCTAAGCACAGAGCCCGTAAGTGAGCATAGTGCTTTATAGTGTGTAAAATGCTTTTCCATGCATTATTATTCAATAGTATAAAATGAGTTTTAATAGGCTTAAATGATTTGCCTTAGGCATACAATTAATGTGTGGCTGGGACTCAAAATCATGTCCTTTTCTCTGTTCTAATTGTCCTATAAATATGTATGTATTGATTGACTCTCTCCCCTCCATGACAGTGAATAGGTTAAAATTTTAAAATGTCATTAGTTCTTTTTTTTTTTTTCCCCATTTGGATAGGCTTAGATGAAAGAATCAACACAGGATAAGTCTGAGGACAGGGATTTTTATTCCCACATATATTCCTTTTTTTAAAGAAAAAAATGAAGAGGAGAGCAGCAGTTCAGTCCCTACTGGTTATAATGGTGGTAGTAGTGAAGTTGAACACCCCTCACTGAGCATTTCCAATGTGCTAATACATTATAGTAACTAACCCAAAGAATATTCTCAAAACCTCTCAAATGCACATTGTTATCCTATTTTCCATGGGTAGAAAATTTAAGCCCAGGAAGATGATGCTGTATTTATTTGACATTCTAGGGTTTAAGGTAGACTTTATGATTACCTAGAACACATGTTTTTGTACGTGGTACAAAGGAAGAGATTCGGTGTAGCACGTGACATGAGTACGTCATCATGACTGATTTTTATGTGTCACGGCAATTGTCTTCATTATCATTTTGTGGACTTGTTGGATTTTTATTTTTCCTTTAAAATGCATGCACATAGAAAGTATTTTAGGAAAGATTCACGATATGATATTCCTCATAAGTGGTTTAAAGGTAGGATTCAAATATTGCTTACCCAGAAAGGTATGCCAAAAAGGAATTGGTGGGTGTATTAGTCAGGTATTCACTCCTGAAATAAAATACCTGACATTCACAACTTAGAGAAGAAAAGGCTTATTTTGACTTACAGTTTCAGAGGTTCCAGTCCATGGTTGGCTGACTCCATTATTTTAGAACCTGGATTGGAGCAGAAATAGGACATCAGAAGGCATCGTGGGTCACAGTTGTGGGTCACCTCATAGTGGTGCCAGATTTTTATCCTATTAACAGCTGAATGGGCTGATGAAGCTAGAAATCCATAATCTACTTACCTTCTGAGAGCTGTACCTCTGAACCCTGGAGACTTTCTCAGGGAACCTTTTTTTTTTTTTTTTTCATCTAAACCATAGTAGTTTGCTTATTATCATTGAATGAATAAGTCCATCAATCTCATGGTCAATATATGGGAATCCAAAGTTATTCTAAAATACCTTGGCAACTGATAATGCCAGTGAAAGGGAAAGCACTTTACTAAATTGGGTTTAGAGAGCATTGAGGACAGAATGAGCTCAGTAACTTTTTTTCCAAACCTCAAATAAATAAATGATCATGTGTGTATTTAGCATCTGCATTGTAATTAGTATTCTACTCATGATGGGTGGGCAAGTAAGTAAGTTCTAGTCTCAACTCTGAGAAATTTGCCATTCATCAAAAAGATGTAATATATTTTTAAGAAAGTTGATTAGATAACAATTTGGTGAGAGATCCTGTCGCAAAATCAAAAAGAGAAAATGGGTAGGAAATGTAGCTTAGTGTGAAGGGCCTACCTTCAATTCCCCCAAAATAAAATAGTTGATTAAAGGTCACTCAGTGGTATAGAGTTGAAATGATCTCAGAATAAGTTTGGAATAGAAAAAGAAATATTTAAATTGAAAAACAGATACAATATGAAATCTTGAAGAAGTAAAAATGGTGTATTCAATAAGGAAGAAAAATAATTGGAATTTAGGAACTCGTAAGACAAGCATAAAATTACAAAAGTCATAAAATCACATGATTTCTGTGGAATAGATGAATTGTTCGATGGCAAAATTTAGATGCTGAAGACATGTGTTTATACATAATCATTTGAAAAGTATTTTAAAAATTAAAGCAGCATATTACATGATACCTCAACAGCCAGGACACCATTCAAGTATGTCCTAGGCTTCATTTCCAAGAGTATGTTAGTTGATGTTGAATGATTTGTTTATGTACACTTGGAAAAGGTGAGGTGAATCCCAGCTAAGTAGGGTTACTTCCAGTGGACTTGCCCATGAGATATTAGTTTAGGAAAATCAAGAAGGAGCCATAATGTATGGTTCACCAACATTCTATCATTTTTTACTACTCTTCATGTGAGTTGTTTGTTTGGAATGGTTTTTGACAGTAAAGAATCTAAAAGAGCATTGTGATTGAGAAATGACATTGTCAAAGTACCAATTTGGGGAACGTAGTATGGTGCTAGTGTGTAGACGCAACCAAAAATCCTTGAGATGTGGTCTTGCAAAGTTAAGTTGTACTGTCATATGATTAATGAAGATGAAGAATTTCATTGTAAGGCAGAAAATAGAAGAGTTCTTCTTCACCTCCAATTGCCACTTAGAGACGTACTAGCTAGGATAACAAAGGCTGGCCAAGAGGATCCGAGTCCACAGAACACATTTCACCACAGGTGAGAGGTTAGATGTCCTCATCCTGACAGACTGTGTTCCCTGACAGAGCCCAGGAGGAACAGAGGACTTACATTCTTCTGAAGCACATTTTTTAAATAGAGGAGAAATACGAAAAAACTCTGAAAAAGAGAGTTTAGTACAAAGACATGGGTAGTATGAATAATGATCTTACTGTTAAAAAACAGTTGTTTGATTAAATTTTCACTGGAAATTTGTGAACTTTATTATAATTATGACATTTGACAATGAAAATAAACATTGGTTGACATATGATAACATACTTTTTAAAAAATCAAATTTATAAGGCAGAATTGCATTGTAGACAAGAGGGAGATAGGTATTACTTCTGCTGGAGAAAGTATTGATGGAGATGAGGAATATCATGTGTCAAATGGGATCCTGGGTATATTTGACTCAATTGATATTTGACTCAATTGATATTTGACTCAATTGATCACAGGAAACAGCACTTACACGACTTGCTCAGAAATAAGAAAAAAAGGTTTTTTAAAAAGGCAGAGAAAACAGAAACTGATGCAGAAATGACATCTGAGAACTTATTACCAAATTACCAATGACATCATCTACAAATGAAGGTTATGTCTTAAGGAATCTTCTTAAGAATATGTTACAGATGTCCCAGGTCACACCTCCAATGGAACTTAAAATGAAAAACAATGTAAAACAAGGGGGTAGGATAGGGGTAGAGGGAAGGAGGGTAGGGTAGGGGGAGGGTCAAAAGGAGAGTGGGAAAGCCCTTGTCACTTTGACAAGATATTTATGTGCATAAAATGCTTAACTCCATTGTAAACCTTAAATTTTGCACGTATACATATCAACAAAATGTTAAAAAAAAGAATATGTTAGAGAATTAAAAATGATCAAACTAAATTTCCAAGACTTAAGCATGTTCCAATCAGAATTAGAGGGTGTATGATTTTTCTCATGAATCTTAGCAAAGAACCAAGAAAACACCCATGAATTCGCATATAGTCTCATAATTTAGAACTCTGGGTGGTCTCCTTGCTCGGGGTTTCACAAAGCTGAAATCAAATTCTGAGCAGTGCTGAACCCCCTTGGGAGATACGGTGGAAGCTGTGGAGAGAACTCGGTTGTAGAACTGTGGGAACCAGTTTTCTTCCTGTCAAGAAGTCAAATCCCTCCCCACTGAGGTCCTTCAAGACGCTAGAAGCCTAGTTTTCAACCAGAGGGCATTTGATGGACCCTCGTAGTACATAGCTAACATCTTCAAGGCTGGCAGCTTCATCTCTGAACTCAATTCCATCAAGCCCCCCTTCTTTGAACCTTCTTACTCTGCTGATAGAGAAAATTTTTGGTTGAAAGATTATGTGTGCTTCTGCTAAGGCCACCTGGACAATCTTACTTTTGGCAAACCCACGATAACCTCATTAATGACATTAGTTGCATTTGCACCGTTTCTCTTGCTGTGTATGGAAGTGGCTTTGTTTGAAAGTAGAACCATATTCACAGTCTCGGGCTTGGGGTAGAAAGCCTAGGAGCCCCTTTCACGAGTCTGCTCAGCACAGATAAGTCTAATTAAATTACAACATAGATTTACAATTCTTTAAAAAATATTCAGTTCATGTAGCTTAAAGTATTTCCTGGAATGTGAATCAGTCACAAAGAAGTCTAGGAAACAGTGCTTTCTAATATCCTCTATTATTTTTACTTTATGTTAATAATTCTATGACACTACCTTTAATCACTTCCACTCAACATAATTTTCTTAAAATAGTGAGTTTTGTTTTGCATGGACTTTCTTTCTGCTTGCACTTTTTTAAAAATTCAGATTCCTTGGGGTGTGTCCCCCTGATTTACACATTACTGTTGTCCTTCCTGAGATTCTGCCTGTGTCTTGGACTAGATCCCAGTAAAATACTGAAAGAATTCTTCAGGAGGGGAAAGAAAGAGGAAATGAAGTTGCTAAAGAAAAACGTTGGAAAAGAATGCGAGGATCAAAAGCATATAACACGTCTCTAGAGAATTTAACTTTGGTTTTACATATTAGATAATACTTTGACAATTTGAATGTTAGTCATGTAATTAAATTATTTATAAACTAATTCTTTCAATTAATGTGTTTGGATGATAAAACACTATAATGAACTCTATATAATAAAGTAGAATAATATTAATCAAAATATGTTTAATATTAATATACAAGCACACTTGATTTTTTGAAGTACATATTTTTTTCTCACAACTTGAACAATGCATATGCACAAATTATTCTCATTCTGGATTTGAAGAATCTGTGTTTGTTAACCACTACCCATGTCTTGAGTCTCAGAGTTAGTACATCAGAATTAAGATTCCTATCCAAATTTATTGGGCTTCAGTCCAAGCCCTTTATAATTATACTAAATGAAATTCAAATGACATATTTCAAAATAATAAATACCAAATAGTACAAAATAAAGCCATTTTTCTTTTCTCCTTTTCCAGGTTTAATATTTTTTTTATACTAGGGATTAAGTCCAGGACCTTTACCGTGAACTACTTCTCCAGTCTTTCTCTTTCTCTTACTTTCTTTTTTCTTTCTTTTTCTTTTTTTCCTTCTCTCATTATTATTAATCTATACAGGGTCTCACCAAGTTACTATACTGCCAAGTTGCAAGCTTGAGCTTGAACCTGCCATCTTCCTGCTCTAGCCTCCCCCACTGGGTCTGGCCAGCCAAGAATTTTCATAGGACTCATTACACATCATTTTCCCATTGCTGCAGCCCAGCCTTTTCTTTCCGGAATCGCATAGGCACCAGCATGTTGAGCACAGTGAAGAAAATTCTTTTCACATAACATTGACTCAGTTCATTCAACTTTGAAAGAAACCTAAATGTAACATTTATTAACACTTGTTTTGGAGAAATCTGGCAAACAAAAAAGAACTTTAAAAAGTTTTGTTAAATTGTTTTTCCTTATGTTGTTATAATAAATGATAAAAAGTACATTATGTCAGAATACGTGATCAAATTATTTTAATTTAGAAATTTACAGATTTCCAAGTCCAATTATGTAATCCAAATCCTCTTTAAAGGATAATTATGTTTGTTTTAGGCATATTGAGGTTATTTCATTCTCTTATTCAATATGATACATTGTCAGATGAGATATTATTATTTTGAAATTGATATTATTTTCTGGAATACATTGAAAGTTAAAACCCAAAATATATAAAACACCAGAAGAATTTAAATATCTGTTAGGTGTGCAACATACATATGTTTTATTCATAATATAGTAGTGCCCTGGAGTCCATATGCTTGGACACCCAAAAATATTTTGGAGAGCATATGACACAGTTTGGATTATTTTACTCAGACTTAATTTTAACAAACTATCATATTATTTACAACATCTTTTTGGAAGGGAGTTTACATGTTTTCAGTGTTACTAAAGTATTACCGGCATTCCTGTGATAAGGAGAAAAAGTAGCTATTCTATCTAGTTACTCTTACGGGTGAATCAAATTCTTAAGAACCAAGAACTGAGAAGTTAGATAAAAATCTTAAATTGTGTGTGAAGATGTAAGTAGGCCTTAAATCATTCAGTTATTTGCCATGTGCATTAGAATATATATATATATATATATATATATATATATATATATATAACCTGAGAGAGTTTATATTAAACTGTAAATGTACATTTCCAAACTTATAGATTCTTTTGTCGGAATTCTATTCTAGAAAGATAGTATTTGATTTTTTGAGAAATTTTGGAGTATCGATTAATAAGACAAATGCTTACAAATTATTTATGTAGAAACAAAGCATTTTTAACCAAACTACCCTTAAATAAGAGGACTTGATTTCATTTACTTCTCAGAGCATCCTCTAAAATCTATAAAGTTAACAGACTGTATGAATCTAGGACTCACCTGATTATTATCATGATTATTCATTTTGGGAAGATTGGATTTGAGGGGGTATCCACATCGAAATAGTAGAGTCACAAAAGAGAACAATTCTAGTTTCCCATTTTCTGAATAAAATTTAGAATATGTAAATGATCTGTCTTTAATAAACATTTCTTGGTGTCCATATTTAGCTGCTGCAGGGGAGATCACCCAAACCCGACAAGTGGGAGCTCCTTCAGGCCGGCAGCGGCGGAGGCGGCATGGCGGAGCAGGTCAGTGGGGACTGCGATGATGAAGATGGTTGTGGGGGATCCGGAAGCGGAGAGGCCAAGAGGACACTAAAGATCACAGACTGTAAGTGGACGACTTTACTACCACTTTCAAAGAGTCGATTTTGAAATATAATTTAGCAGTCACTGTGATGACTGTAGAGATTAACGGCCGTGATTTCAGAAGGCATCGCGGATTGGAAATCGGATTTGTGGTGACAAAGGGTGTGAATTCCTGGGGAGTTGTGTGGTGGTGTTGGTGTTGTTGTTGTTGTTGTTGTTGTTGTTGTTTGCTTTTGGTTTTGGTTTTCTTTTAAATGGCTTTAAGTAAAAACGACACTTTCCCATGCAAAAACAATGAAGTTTGGAGAATTGTTGAAGTTTTGCAATGAGATGATTCTTAGGGCCTAATGGGTATTAGTTATATGTTAATAAATAACGTAAAAATGGGATGTTCAAGTAATACTAATCACAAACTGTGCATTTTTGAAGTATTACATTTCTCTTTAAATGGTTTTTTCACTTTCTTTGGTTTTTCACTCAAGTCAAATTACTAAGAAATAGATAAATGCATGGTTGATTGTTGGGAAAACTACGTAATAGTTGTAGTGCTCAAAAATTTGTGGGTTTTCTCACCCAATATTAACTTTGTTTTCATTGAATGGGTTAGAGGCTATTTCTGGCATTTTTGGTACTGTGGTTGTTTCAAAATAACACGGGCAAAGGAATGAAAAGGAGAGAACTCTCGGATTTTGTTTCTGGATTTCGCATGTGTGTGAGGAATAGCGGATCTCTTGCTCCCGTTGTTAAAGGTTGTGATGTTAGTGCTTTGTGCGTTTGGGCCAGACAGTGAAAGTGACCTAGTGAGAAGGAGATGTGGAGTTAACGTGCCTAAGGCTGCTGGCTTGCGACTGTTCGTCTAGCTCTGATCCTACCCAGGGTGAAGGCAAGGTGACCCACTTGCACGGAGCTTCGCTTGCAGGTCAGCCAAACACCCTGTAAATCAGACAGGGGTACTTTGGGACCCTTACGCGTGCCCTTAGATGGGATAAAAATTTATTTACTAACTAATAGAAACACACATGATACACACCTGTAATCCCAGCTACTGGGAAGGCAGAGGCAAGAGGATTGCCAGTTTGGAAGCAGCCTGAGCAATTATGTAAGATGCTGTTTTTAGAAATAGAAATTATATAGGAGCTTGGGGGTATAATCTCAGAGGTAAGCTCCATGATAAAGTGGCCTTGGGTTTATCTTCTACTTTTATAGTTAGAGATAAGGGTGTGCACTCTTATAATTGATATTAATTGAATTCACCAGATTGGAGTGATTTTTCTTTCTTTCTTTCTTGGGTATTTAGGGGGAAAAAAAGAAAAAAAATGAAAAGTACAGGGATTTAACTAGGAAAAAAATTGCATTTATTAGGTGTTAAAGTATCTTCCACTATATTTGAGGTTGGTGTTGCTTTTTAACTTTGGTGGTATTCAAATTCAATGATCTTTTACTTTGGCGCTATCTAGAGCAGGCTCCCTTACTCCTAGGCCATGGACTGCTGTAGTCTGTGGCCTTGGAAGGACTGGGCTCATGGTACAGGTGAGGTATGAGCCGGAGATGAATTGCTGTTAGATTAGCAGAGCCTACTAGGAAGCATCGACAGGAGATGGAGCCTCACTCCCTGCTCCCCTCTGGCTGCTCCTAGGCATGACAATGCTGTACTCCAAAAGCATTTACTGCATAACGATTACACTACCTCCCTTGAGACAATGGTCTTCAACTCAATGGTCCCTTGTTCAGAAAAGTCAGGACCACTGAGAGTATTGGTGTGTAGTATAATTTTATTTTATTTAAATGTTAATATAATTATAAGGCATGAAAATTATTGCAAAAATTAATATGGGGTAGAAGAAATTTCACCTCTAAGGTGCGTGTGTTGTGTGTCTATGTGTATGTGGTGTAGAATTGACACATTTATTGGAGTTTTTCACTTTTTTGAAGCGACATACATGGTCCAGGACTTGATACAGGCAGCTCTTTTGATCTATTTCAGGAGAGAAATTGAGTGAAGGATATTCAACTACTATTTTCTCACAAAACTATACTTGTCAAGGCAGCCAAGATGAATTTTTTACCTCAAGACCTTGGTTTCAATTACCACTGAAATGGACAGGTATGGTGCAAGTCACTGCCCATCAGAATTGGGGACTAAGAGAGAGATGATTTTTAGCAACTCCAGGCAAACATGAAAAAAAATCCACATCTCCTTGCTCTAAGTGGGCTGCTTCTTATGTTTCTAAGAGTTTATAGCTTTTGCCTTTCAATTATTAATAAGTGGCTAGGAAACCACTGTGGATAGCATGCTGAAATAAAGAGGGATGAAGACAGTAGCAAAGTGCAGATAGCATTTCTATTTTTTTAAAGTGCTATAATATATTGCCTGCTTTTTGGTATCTTGACACTTTGGTAAAGCGAATCAGAGCATAGTTTTATATGATCTGAATGACCTAAAAATATTCTCCTATACAATGTTTACAAAGGTATTATTTGTGTTAAGAACTTAGAATATACTATTTTTCCTTCCTTACCCTTATGGTTATTTAAAAATGCAATATAAATAGAACATGCTTATTTTCTCACCTCAAAAGTCAGATTAAAATAAAATTCCATATGTATAGTTGTGGAGGGTCACAGGAAATAATAGTGTTCCCGTGCCTGTAAATCTGATGACTGTTCCATTTTATGAATAATCAAAGTTGATAAGTATTTTCCTAACTACACTGGAATTCTTTTTGTTTCTGTTTGTTCATATTTACCTCAGGCAACACAAGAGTCTGTATAGTTCAACATGTAAAGTTTTACCACCAACATATTTATGTCTTTTAGATGGCATTTGTTTCCATCATCAACGCTATCAAATTATTACATAATGCTACTTGTAGAATAGTACTAAATGTACATTAGCATATTTTTATAGAAACAAGTCATGTATACTGCATAGTTTTCAGTAAGGAAATTAACAGTATGTCTGTTTCAGTAGAGTGGCTTAAAAATGTCAGAATCAGAAAAGTGTTTTCTACTTTCTTATTGCATTGTGTTTGGCTCGTTCCCATAGGTGTAGATATTTCACCGATAACCAGGACTGGCATGGTTGCCATGGCTTTAGAGCCTTGTTTTGCCATGTGCCTCCCTATTTCTCCTGCCATTTGCCCTTCTTTCACAGGAGTTAATCGATTCAAGCTTTTTTTAAAAAAGGGAGAAAGCCAAGTTCCCTTCCTTTAGGTCTGCGGGCAAACTTTGCAACTCTAAAGTAAATACCTCCTCAACAGTCTGACTACCCACCTAAATCCTGCTACTGCAAATGTTGAGAAACCAAACAAGAATGCTAGTGAGGGCCGACATAGGAAAACTAGTTTATGTGGAAATTCTGAAAATCTGTAATAATATTGCTTGCAGTTCTTATATGATACTATGAATGTTATGATTCAAGTTGTAATGTCTTTATTATCTAAAAATAAGAAAATGCAAAACTATGAGTAAATTTATTTTGACAAATTAGTTCACGGTAATTATCTCAGGCAAGCAAATTTAATCACCGAGGGATTCAGATATCAGACATTCAGAAAGGTAGAATTCTGAGATCTGAGTTCAAGGTCAATCTAAGCTCTACAGGGGTGAGGCCAACTGGGTCCAGGGGTCAAGGATGCAAGTCCAGTGACGCAGGTCTCCACAGCCTGGAGAGATGAGTGAGGCACAGTGGGCAGCCCCGCCACGCTTTCTTCATTCCAGGGCATCACACGCTGCACTCTTTCTCTGTTCCTTTCTCTGTGTCCTCCACCCAGCCAGCCCCTCCCCACCCTGTCTCCTTTTTAGCTTGCTTCTCTTCATTTCTTCTTACTTCTTTACTGCTTCTCTAACTCATTATTCTATTTAGTGCAGTTATTAGAAAATTTCACACAATAGTGGCTCAGTGTCACCCAATCAGAGAGCAATGGCATTGTGGATAACGGTAATTACATGGGGTAACCAGGAAGATTCTTACAATGTGGTCAGGAAGTGCTGTTACTTAGCAGCTAGAACTCAAGGTAGACTGCAGAGTCATGGTTACCTTCTATTCGGGCCATGTAAACACTGTTACATCTTAGCATGTTCTTTCTTTCTTCATGGGGAAGATTTTAAGTCTTTGGTTATCTTGATATAATTAAGCTCTTTAACACTTATAACTAAGCCCTATTTTATATTTTCTTGCTGATGCCATAGAGTATAGTGTGTTTAGAATTTTTTCAAAAGGTTCACTTTCACTGAAAACCTGTAAGTGACTTCAAGCCTGCTCAGTGCGTGTGACAATGACTGTTGCTGCAGTAGTGGGATGTGAGTCCCAGCAGGACACTCACGGTCCCTGTTCATGCACAGTGGCCATTTGGACTGCTGTTGCACTATCCTGATCCCTATGCCTGCCTAAATGATTGCCTAAACACTTATCTGAAATCTTTCCTTAGCTGACTACATATCTGTATGCTTTCAGATTTCTATATATAGCATATGCTATTATGTCATCATATGTTATCAGTACTCAGTGTATACAGCATTTCCCAAATTGACATCTCAGGGTATAGACCTACTGAAATGGAAATATTACACATAAGATTGATTTAGAAATGATGGAATAACACTAGAGCTAGAAAAAAATGGTTGGTTGATTGTCTGTGCTCTAAAAATACATAAAATCTTTTTAATATTATAGTGTGGTTTCGCACTCAGTAGCCATTTATCAGCCTCTAACAGATGGAGTTGTGTTCAAGTACACATAATTGTCCAAATTGTCGTGTTCCATGTCCACAGTAAAATGAAAAATGACACTGATTTATTTAATAATGCAAGATTGTAGGATGAGGGAAAAGTCTCGCCTCCCTATCTTTGTTTTCACTGAAATCACCTTTGTTCAAAATCTCAATGTGCAGGAAGGTTAGGAACAACTCAAAAACTACATCTTTATTTTTCTTTTTGGTTCTACTAAAACTACATATATTTTAATAATTATTCTATAGAACTTTCCTTCATCTACTTGATGGGTTTTCCTTTGTAATATGAGTTCTGTAAGACGGCACATGCATATAAAATTTGGATAACATTAAAGTAGCTCTAAATCTGTATAGCAAAAATATGACTACTCTTTCTAAAATTAAAATAGCACCAAATTTGATTAAAATAATTTTAATGCATTTCTTATTTTGCAACGCATTAAAAATTAGCCCATTAATAAGTTATTCCAAAAGAGATGGAAAATGTACTGAAAGTTACTAAAAGGATGACTATATATTTATTATATCAATTTGTATAAAAATAAATCATCTGTGCACCATTATATAGATTAAAATTTTTGTAACACATTGAGCTTAACCTTGAATAAGAACTGTGCACTTTCATGTACATTTTAAGGTGCTTAATGCTGAAGGATCAGATAAAATTTAGCAAAGATAAACTATAAAAAAATTCACAAAGAAATCATTTCTGCTTTGCTCAACGTTCAAAACTATAAATACTTAGAAATTACCACCCAGAGCATGTGAGACAGTAGAAATGAAAATTATGCTAAAGAGAAATGAGGTATAGGTTGGAGGTAAATATATTTTACCTAATGGGTGATCACTATGAATGCTACTCTGATGGTACATTCCCATTTTGGTTTATAAATAATTGAGACTCATCCTAGCTGCTTGTTATTTTGTTAACAAGATTGTATGTGATAGAATATGGATACCTAATGAAACACATAAAATTATCTTTTATCCTCTTAAAGTGTTATATGTTGCATTCAAGGATTTAAATAATAGAATTGTCTTAAAGGGGTTTGTCCTTGAGCGCCTACGTGATGATTTCCATTGCATTGGCTTAGACGGATGGTGAACTACTGAGGTGAAGCGAAGAGGCTCATCAATTAAAGCTGAAAGGAATGTCCTAGTGTGGAACCATTTTTTTCCTGCAACATCTCAGAGCTAAATCTATACCACACCGGATGACATAAAATTAGGAATTCCCGATTTTTTAATGCCCTAGTGCCAAACATGATTATATATAATTGAAAAAGGAAGTAAAAATGAAAATTCAAGTAAATATCAGATAGATTTCATTGTGATTTGATTAAGACCATGCACCTGTCAGCAACACCAGATAAATGCGTATTCTTTATCATGCACTTGCAAATAAACAGTCTGATATTTAAAATAAAGTTAATTCATAAAGGGCTTCTTTGAGAAACAAGTTATTCATAGGTATATTGTTAACTCCTTAATCACTTATTTTACCTTAAAGTATGTAAAAAAGGTAATTTTTCATGTAAAAAATAAAATGTTTGCTACATGTAATTATTTAAAAGAAAGAAAGAAGATACAATCTGATCCCAGAGCTCCTCAGAATACTTTTTTATGTACTGGTTGTTCAAAGGCCCTGTCAAAGATGAAACTCAGGCAGGATATTTGAGGGAAGACATTTTTTTCTACGCTGAAGATAATGCAGTTGCTTTCAGTCCAAGGGCTATAATTTGAGGCACAAAATTTTAAACCGTTTTTTATTACACTTTCTTTATTTGAATCTCCAAAATAAGACTGTGTGGAAGGCAAATGAGCTCTGTGAGATTTTAGGTATATTTGCACATTTTAACACTGCAAGAAATATCATATTAATGAGGTTGCTAGGAACTATCCTGAACTAGTTAATGGTGACTTATGGTTTGTAAATTTTGGTGACAACTTGTTTGGTTTTTCAGTCTTGGGTTCATTTCTTAGCCCCCAAAGATAGCCATATTCATCTTTTCTCAGGATCTAAAGTTCTCAGGATATACTTATTTCAAGACTTCCATTTTGAAACATGAACTCTAATATTTCAGGAAACATGTTGACCATTTTCCAGCGGCACTAGTTTGTGGAAGAATTATTCCTTCACATTCCCCTAGGTAACAGTAAGTGTGAACATGTAAATCACTCAGATTTATTTGCAGTCAGAGTAAGGACTTAGATAATCCAAATGGAGAAGTAACAAAATACTTTATGATTGAAGGGAATGGCTAATCTGGAAACAAAAAAGTATCTGACTGTAGTATTTATGAAAACATAGCTGTGAGAAAGTGAACTTATACTTCTGTTTCAGTAAGTGACCTTATTAAGCAGAAAGCATCTTTAGGGGAGTAAATACGATGATGAATAGAGCAAGGACAATATTTATGCAGGAACAAATTTACTAAAATTGCTTGAGAAAATATTAAAAGGCTAAAAATTTGGAAAAATAAGGCAGTGATTTTTAAAACAAAAGTGAAGTGGTTGAGTTTAATTTGATAGTTAACAAGATACTTAAAGATTTATGTTTGATTATTTTAAGAGTTCAATTACTTTGCTAGCAATACAGTAAAATGAATAAGAGAACAAATATGTACAATCAAAGTTAAGTGTAACTTGCACAAGTACCTTTATACCTCCTCGTCCAAGTAACTCCTATGGACCAAGATAATTATTGCTTGAAAACCTGAATAATCATAATCAACCAACATTGTGAGCTTTGAGTGACTTGATCTTGTAATAATTGACAGACGGCATTACAAGTATCAGCATCTTAACCCCTATGAAATTAAGTATTAGATAAAACATGAAAAGAATTATTGTAAAGTTCCCACAAATTTACAGGAAAGAGTCAATAAAACCACCTGATTATAATAATTACTGTACATAGAGATGGAAATGAGCTGGAGCTGAAGGTGGAGGTATGGATACAAATCAGGGTGGAGAGGCAGCACTACAGTGACAATTAGAAATAACAGTTACCCAGGCATTAATCTGGGTAATGTTTTCTGGCAGAAGCTCTCAAAACAAAATTCTAATTCAGCCATTGCTGTGATTTGCATAGATGATGTGGGTTTCTCCAGGGTGTGTGTGTGTGTTGGAGGCCTGTCCCACTGGTAATGTGCAGAAGTGATGAGGCCTTCAGGCATTTGGGCTAGTCAGGGACCCTTAGGTCACTGGGATTTTTAGCCTGTGAAAACAGTAAGATGCTTCTTGTGGTATCTTTGAGCTATTTCTAGCAAGACTATATTGCTATGAGAACCTGAGGCTCTTCCTGCACGCTGCTGCTGTGGCTTCTTGTCTGGCCTTGTGATCTCTCCACTGTGCATGTGCCGGTGCGACTGTCACATCTTCTAATGAACGTCTGTCAGAGGTGAGCTGCTGTGCTTACTCTGCCCTTATGCTTCCAAATGGCGAGTTAAATGAATCTCCTCTCCTTAGAGGTTTCCAGCTTCAGATATTTGGTTACAGTAACAGAAAACAGACTAATACTCTATCCACCTACCTTTTTTGGTTGTGACCTGCAGAAAAGCAGCATAGAATCTTGAATTTTTCTTTTTCATTGAACGAGTTTTCAAGATAATCAACCGGTTCCTTCTCCATCTTTCTAACAAGGTGCCAATTTTTTTATACATGGTTAAATATATCAGAAACTGGGTTTTGAAGATTCTTTCTTATTTTTACCAAACTTGAGATTGTTTCACATTCCATCATCTTCCATGTGGCATTTGGGTCCTTTTTATATGACCCGCCTTGACCAACTTGCACACTCGCTGTCATCGAGCTTGAATCAACCACTTTTACTTGCATCTTGTTTTATTTTATCAGCATTTCATGACCACAATCAGAATGGTACAGATGGTCCTTACAGACGCAGGTGATAATTACTCATTTGCTTGTTGCACATTAGACATAGCACAGTATCAGAATAATAACGAAGTCGCTAAAACTAATGCTACCTATTAAGGTGACTAAAATTCGGTAAACATTTTTTCACTTATGGTACACATTACTTCCCACTGTTATGGTTACAGGAGGGTGGAATACAGCTGAGTAGGCAGGCATGGAGCCGGAGGTTTGTCAGACCACCTCATCTACCACTGGCTCCCATGCATTCCTCTCGTATTTTCAGCGCTGTTCACTAATTATTATCTCAGTGTCTCTCAAGTAGGTTCCTTAGGCAGGCCTCAAGGCAGAGCCATTTCTCAGGGTCTGTCATGTCGGTAAGGGCTGGTGCACTTCGTACTCGGACGTTAATTTTGCTGGATGCCAGATCGTTGGTTCCTTTCCTTGCGTTTCTGTACTTAGTTTTGCACTTTTGCTGGCAGAAACGTGTGATGATGGAGCACTCCACTTGCCTTTGTCAGTCGCATCCTTGTTCTCTCCTCTCAGGGCCCAAACATTTGTTTTTAGTTGTATGAATATATATATATATATATATATATATATATATATATATATATATATATTGGTATTTAGGAGTTATACTCTCAATTGTGTTGTGCATTTATTCAATAATAGTTTCAAATCTTTTCCTAAAGTGCTTTCATTTTTGAGAGAGACAGAATGATAGAAAGGCAGAGAGAGAGAGAGAGAGAGAGAGAGAGAGAGAGAGAACCTCATCATCTACTTCAAGCTGGTCGTGAACTCATTATGTTGCCTGGGCTAGCCTCAATCAGGGGCAACCCTCCTGCCTCAGCCTCTGAGTGCTGGGGTTACAGATGTGTGCCACCCTGCATGTGGTGCTGCAAAATTGAGCCCAGAGCCTTGTGTTTAGGAGGACAAGTGTTTTAACTCCTGGATGATGCCCCCTCCTCACTAGTATGATTTTTTTCTTAAGTATACTCTTAAATTATTTGATCTCTTGACTTCTCCAGAAACATCTCCAATGCATTTGTTGAAGCATTGCTACTTAACTTGATTTTAATGCATGTTATCTCTCAAATTATTTCTGTTAAAATTGAGCTCCTTTTAACTTTTTGTTGTTGTTGTTGTTGTTATTTAATAAAGCATTACTTGTGGCCTGGAGGAATGGCTCAGAGGTTAAAGTGCTTGCCCAGAAAATGCTAAGCCAAGCACTAAGTACTTGAGTTCAGTTCCCCAGCACCACATAAACTGGACATGGTGGCACACGCCTGTAGTCCTAGAACTTGGGAGGCTGAGACGGGAGGATTGCCATGAGTCCAAGGCCAGCCTGGGCTGCATAGTGAGTTCGGGACCAGGCTGGGCTGCAGAGTGAGACCTTGTCTCAAAAAATAAATAGATAAATAAAGCATTACTCGTCAGGTTTATTTGCTTTTACTTTACTGAAAGGTTGTATTTAATTTTAAATGAATTTTTGTTCTTTTGCAATTTCTAACTTTCTGAGATTTTCTGACTTATTGGTGTCTCATATTTTGTACTGTCTTCTCTGTTCATAAATATCTGTCTGGTGTACTTTCATTTTTGAGTGAATCATAACACAGTATGCTACTTATAACAATGTTGTATGGGTTTTGGTCTTAACTATTGCCTAATGCTTATTTTTTTTGTTGTTTCCAATAATTTTAAGAATAGATTTGGTTTAATTAACTTTTTTCCTTCCTTCCTTTCTTTTCCTCTCTCTTACTTTCTTTTAGATTTGAACACTTTTCATTTTCTATTTCACATGTATTCTTTTCTAAAATTAACTTCAAATGTTTAACATAATGCCATTTTTACAATCATATTCTAATAGAGTGAAAATATTATGGTTAAGATATTATACTCTTTTCCCCATTTTTATATTATATATATGTATA
The DNA here is from genome assembly GCA_004027205.1 of Ctenodactylus gundi. Classification (NCBI taxonomy): domain Eukaryota; kingdom Metazoa; phylum Chordata; class Mammalia; order Rodentia; family Ctenodactylidae; genus Ctenodactylus; species Ctenodactylus gundi. Next base: position 227,529 of record PVKB01002911.1, read on the forward strand.
TATACGAGATATACAATGGTTACATTAGACTTGATATATACATATATGTATGATATATATATATATATATATATATATATATATATATATATCACAACAACTTCACATTTCCTTCCCTGCCACATTTCTCGACCTCTTACCACCTCATTCATCCCCCCTTCCCCAACTCCCATTACCTCAAGTATTAGATTCTATTATTTATTTATATTTTGGGTTTGTCATATTAGAGAAAACCATGTGATATTTAATCTTCTGTGTCTGATTCACTTCACCGAGCATGGTGTCCTCCAGCTGTGTCTGTTTACCTACAAATGATTCATATCCAGCTATCTTTATGGTAATGTGGTATTCCATTGTGTATATCTACTACTTTTTAATCTTTGATCTGTCGATGGATATTTGGCATTTTCTGTGATATAGCTATTATTATATTAAGACCTCTACAAAGTAAAACTCTATTATGCTGAAAAGAGAAATTGAAAAGGAGATTAGAAAATGTAAAAAGACAAGCCCTGTACACACACAGGCTGAATGAATATTGTCAAAATGGCTATACATCCAAAACTGGTAAACAGATTCAATGTGATTCCTATCAAAATACCAGTAATATTTTTCACAGAATTTGAAGAAACAATCCTAAAATCCAGAAGAGACCAAGAATAGCTAAAGAAATACTGAGGAAGCAGACAAAAGCAGGTGACATTATGATTCCAGATATCAAGTAGCCTTTCTAACGATGTTGAATTCTATGTTCTATTGTTTTCATATGATGACAAAAAGAAACTATGGCTCCAGGTGTTGATCTGTGCCTCTAATCCCAACTACTCAGGAACTTAAGTCAGTTTCAGCAATTTTAAAATAAAAGATAAAAAAGGGCTGGGAAATGTATCAATGACTCATGACAGGTGACTTCTAGGTTCAATGTCCAATTCTAAAAAAAAAATAATCATAAGCATGTAAATCAATACAATCCTTAAAATCTAGGATGTTGAGGAAGGATTGCAAGTTTGACCATAGCTTGGGCAATTTAGCAGTTTACCAAGAACCTATCTCAATATTAAAAAAAATGAAACTGTTTGGAAATGGAGGTTATTGCGTATGCCTTGGATTTAGTCCCTGGTATGGCAAATACCAAACTACAACAAACAACAGCAACAGAACACGGCTACTTGATTTTTGGCATTTCCTGGTTTTCACTCCTACTTTTACCCACATCTTCTCTAGATTTCTGCTTTTCTTGTCCCACTAGCACTTGCTTCCACTTCCATCAGAGTTATTAGATATTAAACAGCACTGTTTTAAAATGTATGTCACAAATGATGGATGACTACAGCAAAATATATTATCTAATCACATCCACATTTAAAGTTTACCATAAATGCCACAAGCAAGCCTTTTTATATACATGAATATGTGTCATTTAGGGTTGTAATATTGGTCTTTGAGATATTTATATCAACTTATATTTATATCAACACCGAAAGTAAGGTATTCTTGAATTTTTGCCATACTTCTGCATATCTACAGAATTTTTAATGTTTCAAATTTAAGTGATAATAAATATATTTATGTATGTCAGAGAAAAATTGTAGCAGACCTTTCAACAGGCAAGATAGCCATGATTCAGCCTATCACAATACGAGGGAGAGCTTGACCTAAACTTCATTAGATCAAAGCACAGAAGAGTTTTAAGTCGTGGGCTGAACTGGTGGAAAACTTTGAGATGGCATTAGCATTAATGCCGGTGAGTGTGGCCAGGTCATCCATCTGGGTTTCCTAGCTGGTGTTTATGAACCTTAAGCTCCAACCCTGCAGCAGAGGTTGGGACACGAAGGTCCGTCTTTCTTCAGGCTCACGTTTCACAGGAGCACTTCCGAGGTCCTTGAAAAGGCAGCCCTGCTCTGTCCCTCGCCAAGATGCTAGGAGACTTATATCCCAAACGGCAGAAAAAAAAAAAATTTACAAGTTCTCAAACACGCATGTTCCACGAGAAAGAAGTTCAGGAACGTATAGTTTGGGAGAAGTGAAGAAATGTATTTATAAATTTTGCCAGGTTGAAAGGAATATTGAAGTTTGCTTAGTCAGATGTATCTTATTGAGTGCTGATCAACCCGTATCTGTTGATGACAGTCAAGTGTCTCATTTTGTGAGGTACCTCTTTTGCTCCTGAGTTTTTTAGTAGACTGCTTTGAAATATTATATATTTAAAAATGTTTTGTCAGTGTACAAGGTGTAAGGTGTCACCTCACTGTTTCTGGCGTGTCTTCCAAACATACATATGTTGTCTTTACAATCTGAAGGATCTCAAAGTCTAGAAGAGACAGAGTCGTAAGTAAATATTAAATTGTGCAATTGCAACAAGTGGAAAATATGAAGCAAAGAGAAGGAATACGTGTTGGAAATAATTTAGTGGGAAATTTTCTAAGAACAGCATCAGGGAAATTACACTTGAATTATGTTTTCAAAGAGAATCACAGACAGAAGGTGAGATAAAACTTATTCCCAGGAGAGCATTTACTACATCACAGACGTTGAAGTATCACAGTGCTCTTCCTGGAACATGACTTTGTTTTCCTTTTCTTTTTGTGCTCCTCTGGAATGATCCCAGACACCCATGTCCTGAGCTACATCCTTAACCATTTATTTTTTATGTATTTTTTTTTTTGGGGGGGAGGATCCTGCTAAATTTCCCAATCTGGGCTTACATTTATGACCCTCCTGCATTAGCTGCCCAAAGTGTAAAGATTGCATATGTTGACCACAATGCCCAGGGAAATGCACATTTTGAAGAGAAAAAGCAGACGTAGATGTGACTAAGAATGTTGTCCAGGGTCTTTGTAATGCAAATAATATATCTGTAATTATTTCTTCTACACCAATTGGACTTTATAGTAGGAAATACTGCATTTACTCAATTACAAAGTACTCCAAAGGCAAGTCTCCATACTTAAGGATTCATGTATAAATAACATAACAAGTCGCAGTGTTGTTCAGTATACAACTAGTTCCAGTTTATCCAACTGATAGGTTCATAATGAAATGTACTAAATTTCTTCTCAAAACTTTTTTTAGTTCTTTTCTTTTTCTTTTCTTGATTGATAGGTGACTACTTCCCAATCTCCTATGCCCGAATTCCAGGACTCCTTTATGTCCTTGTGCTTTCCTCATTCTGCCCTCCACGTCCAGTTCTGGCCTTGACTCTAAGTCCCTCTACAATCTTTCCTACCTTGCCCACGCTCACTGCTCATTTCTTTAACTCTTCCCCTTCTTTACCTGAAGTATTCTTATAACTTCACACTGGTCTCTCTGCTTCATATTACCTGCTCCTACATTTCTTTGGAAATACTATTTTTAAACTGATACTCTGATTCTTTGCTGAGATATTGGACTTCAAGCCACCATGTAATGTTATTAGCCAGAGAATTGAACCTTTGAGGAGGGGAAGCCAACGCAGTATCAAAAGTTCATGAACAGCTGAGCAATAGCTTTCAGCCATTTGTCATTTCAGACAGCCAATTTCAGTTCTTCTGAAGATAGTGAGATGCTTTTGACCAAATTAATTTTTTCCAGTGAAATGAGTGACAGCATTCAATTGTTCTATGTCTTAGGAAACATACTTTAAAATATAAGACATTTCTGCACTTTTTGTACTGGATGCTTACCTTTTCTGTGGTAGCTCCAAACCTACCCTTCAGTTAATTTTTGTATTAATAATTATGTAAATTGACATTTACCAACTTTCTAACTTCATGAGATTTAAAAATCATACTTCTAAAATTGTCAGTTAATGTACATTTCCCCAACTGCAACTGGAAAGTTTGAGAAGGAGATAAAAGGAAAAGAGAAATAAAAAAGTACTTTCTTCCTATTTTGAGTTTTGGTCAACACTGCATCCTCAGAGAATCATCCCATCTCCATACATGACATTTCATATTGAAAGATGAGTTATGTTCCTTAAAGGTACCTGTGCCAGGGTTTTACTCACATTCCCATTAGGGGGAAACTACCTACCTGCTACCTTCAACTTTAAGGAAGAAAGGTTTATTTTGTCTCATGTCTTGTAATGAAGTCAGTCTAAATTCAAGGGACCCAAGGCAGAAAGGTCATGATGGAAGAGTCTCTGAGAGAGAATAGCTGCTAAAGTCACGGTGGCCCGGAAGCAGAGAGTAAGTGAAAGAGCCAGTGATCATAATATACCATTTTGAGTCATGCCTTTTATGATCTAAGCCTCTGACCAAGCCCCATTCATGAGACTGAGGCTTTTGGAAGATGTTTTAAATCTAAACAGTACCATACTGTCCCTAGCCTCAAAAGCCTCATGTTCATCTCACTATGCAAAATATATTCAGACCATTATTATTTTAATGTTAATCTTTTCTACTACCCACGCTCTCTTTGACCTCAACTTTACTGTAACTTCCTTTTTGTTTAAACTACAAACTTTTTATAACCTTGGCTCTAAGATGTGTTCCTACTTTCACTATAGATCTGGATAAGAGCAGCCAGCGTTACATATGCTTTGAAGTTTCCTCAGTCAGATACATTTGCCCACCATTCTTAATCAAAATCTTAGGCAAAGTCTCAGGACCTAAGCAAAATGAAACTCTCTCTCTCTCTCTCTCTCTCTCTCTCTCTCTCTCTGTTTCTCTCTCTCTCTCTCTCTCTCTCTCTCTCTCTCTCTCTCTCTCTCTCTCTCTCTCTCTCTGTTCTCTTTCTCTCTCTCAGAGTACAACACATATGGACTCCAGTCCGGTTGCCAAAACCCACCTTCCCATTGGAAACCTGGTGGATGGGGCCTTTGGGAGCTCAACTCCTACCAGAACCACCATGAAGCTCAGCTTATGGTGTTTTAAGGCTTCTCTAAACAGCATATTCAAATCTTTCCAAACTCCTCCCACAAACTAGTTTTAAAAATTTCTCTATACATGGTCATATACAGTCATAACAATGACTCATATCTCTGGTACATGCTTTTGTATTACTCATCTTCTCATGACCTGTCCCTGACAAAAATATCATTACTTAAAGGAGGAGAGGTTTATTTTGGCTCCCAATTTTCAGAGGATTTAGGTGATAGTCAGTTTGGTCCCAGGGGGAAAGAGCATGGTGGAAGTGCCTGTGGGGGAGAACAGGTTCTTGGGTTACGGGATCCAGTAACCAAGGAGGAGAGGAAGGAACTGAGGGCAAAGGCATAGACTTCCTAGCCCCCCACGCAGTGCCCCATCTCCTCTAACCAGGCCCACTTTCTAACGTGTATCTTTTGGGGGGACATTTTAGATTTATACTGTGATAAATGGCTAAATTTTTCTCCACTGCTAATCTGAATACCACCAATACACGGCCACATAAATGTCTGAAGTCATTCAGATAGGCCTACACATGTACCATCGACTTTTCTTTCTAAGTAACTGTAATCTGGTGATCATTTCTCTATCTTCAATCACAAAAAAATGAAAAGGGATTAGTCTAATTACTAATACCTGTGTTCCTTAAGATTCTGTTTTTACTCCACTCATCATTAAATACCGGTGTATCAATCCCTGTATTAAGTTACCTCTCATAATATTTTTGACTTGTCCCTATTGAATGCAGCTAGTGCTAACTGTGTAACATAAAAACCAAGACATATTTATTATAAAACGTAATAGTATTTTCTTGCAAACTTTCAGGTGAATCAAACTGTTGCAGTTTTCTGAAAATGTACATTCTACTGCGAGGCTCACATCTGTTTTACCATTCCCTTCCAAATTCCACAGAAATAGTCACATAGAAAATTAGGTGAAATAACTCATTCATGCTTGGAGATAGTGAACAGGGACAGCAGGGAAAGTACCTGTCTCTGGGTGGGAAGAGCCCCGGGGGAGCAACTCTGGAACTACTGAGTCATTGATTTAATTTGGCGTCATGCCCAGCTCCGTCAAGGAGACTAGTGTGTAAAACTACCCCTGAGAAATGACTTCTGGGGATGAAGTACAGACCCGGGATAGATCGAACTAGGGCAATTAATTCATAAATCAGTAAGTGGAAAAACAAATAGAGCTATGTATTAGATATACACTGTTGCTCATTTCTAAAAAGAAATTACAAGCCTCTTTCCTTCCTTATTACCAAGGCCAGGTCCCCCTAGCTTTGAAATATGTGAACTAACCCTAACATACAGTCAAGTACTTGTGTACCAGGCAGACATTTCTAAAGTCTCACTATATTTTCACACCCCACAACAAAACCTATGTTAGCTTCTATGGCTTACTCAAGAATATAGTTTTTATGAGTTATGAAAAAAATAGTATAGTGTAAGATCTTCAGGGGCAAATCAGGAAGCATCTTTTTATTTTTGTAAACATAGGAAAACTATTTCTGATCATGGAGTATAAAATTTACCTAAGAAATATCTCTGTGCTTATTTAAAATGCAGATTGTAAAATTCTGCCCCAACACTGAATCAATATTTCCAGCAGAAATGCTCAGAAATTTATATTTAACAAGCATGATAAATTACCATTATTTTCAATAAAAACTAAAAACAACTGCTTCATGATCCTTATCACAATTCCTCCAAACATAAAACCCTTAATGGATATGTTGTGAATTGCATGAATGAAAATGAATCTATTCTACATGTCTCTAGGACACATCTTAGTTAAAATTAAAACCATATTCTTCTAATGAATTGAAAATATTGACATTTTAGTCAATATTATCCCAAAACCAAAGTGAATATAAACAAGTTTATATGGAAAGATTAAGCTGAGGTAAAATATGAAGTAATTTGATACATTTAGTTTTTTCAACAACTCTGAGTAGAAATGAATCATGTGAATGCCTCTTAAACCTGATGAAGGCTGACTGGAATTTTTCTGTTTGTTTTTTGTGCTATTGTGACTGAAAATTAATAAGCCAAAAGTAATTACTGAGTGCTAATTGTTAAACTGAAGTGAAAGGAACTGGGTTTAAGAGTATATTTCTCAACATAACATGTAATGTCTTAAATTTGTAGGAGATGCATTAATGTAGTGTTTTAATTATGTTTTCATTTCTGGAACACAATACCCGACACCCACTTTTTAGGACAGATTTATTTTAGCTCATTGGTTTTGTAGCTCTCAGTCCCTTCCAAGGTGGCTGCCAATGGTGCAAGAGCTTAGCCAGAGAGGCATAGCCAGAGAGATACTGCTCAGGACATGGGTGGGGGTGGGGAGGTTGGAAGCCAAGAAAGTGAGAAGGACAGAACTCGCAATTTTTTTTTTTTTTTTTTAGATCAGGTCCCGGTGGTCTGACCCTTGTGGTCAAGCTCCCGTTGCCTGCACCTGCTGACCAGGCCCCCCTTTTAACAGAACAGGAAATTGATGATGGATTACTCCCTGTAACTGAGTTGCCTTTGGAGATTGTGGATTATTTGTGGATTTCATGTGCTGTTAGTTGCTGGGGCCTGGTCAAGATGGGCAGATGACAGATGTGTGGTAGATGACAGACACGTGGCCTGGAAATATACATATACTCTTATTGTGGCTTCTTCTGGAAGCCTCAGATTCCTCCTCTTAAGATACTGTGAGCAGCTCTTCACTGCTAGACACTTTGCACTACTGCCATCGCGCCATGAGTGGACTGAGACCTCATCAAACTGTGCGCTAAAATAAACCTTTCTGTTTAAATTCTGGGTGTTGGGTATTGTGTCCCAGTAATGTGAAAGTAACTAAAACAGAAATTCACAGTATTGATTTATTGCTTAAGGTTTTTTTTATTATTTCAACTTTTTTTATTTCTCTAATGTGTTATGCTATTTTCTACGTTTGCTTAGAAATACATAAAATTAATTCTAGTTTTCTGATTATAATTTTTCAAAATAACATTTGTTCCAAGTATATTCTATGGAATTTTTTTCTGAAATTATAAACTATATTTGGAGCTCATAAGTGTATGGACATGAAACTACGCTCATCCACATTTAGAACTCAGAATTAAATTCATGTCCCAAATGGCTTCTTCTTTATATTCTGAAGCCCACAGTTATCTTTCCTGGAAAGTTAACCCCTGACCTTCACATCACCCATTCATGCATTCATCTACTTAGCAAATATACTTTCTTGGTGTTCATTCTGTGCTAAGTCACCATGCAAATTTGATGAATAATCAGGAAATTACAGTACAGTATGAGGAAATGAAGATGAGTAATCAGGAAATTGCAGCACAACGTGAGGAATTCTGCCTTGGAAAGTGAATCTCCTGGGGTCACACCGAGGGGTATGGAATCTAGCCATGGGACAATGAGAAGGCTTCTCACGAACTGTAAATATAATCTGACACCAAAAGTCACAGTTATTAATAGAGTTATGGATAGTTGAGGAGCAGGCGCTATAGGAAGAACAAACAGAAGGGTCATAGAGAAGCTGAGAATTCTTGGGCAACTATTTAACCATTTGAAATTCCAGTATGATGTAGACAAGGTAGGCTGGGAATTGGCATAAGCGAACTCAGAAATTTCTTGCCAGCAGCATGCGTGACAAGCATAGGATTGATTGATTAGGTCAAATTGTCCCCAGGCAGAATGTCTCCGATCATGGTGTTAATGACACATTTGTCACTCTGAGAGGCTTAGACAGGAAGAGCCCAAATTTTAGCCAAGACAGGGTAACATAGATAGACAGGATCTCAACAAAGAGAAGAAACAAGGAAGGAGAGAAAGGAAGGAAAAAGACAAACAAATAATCAAATGGCTAAGGGTACAACTTGATGTAAGGCCCTGAGTCCAGACACAACCTCAAGAAAGAAAGAAAGACCAAAAAAATGCAACCAGAGGCAGCACTTAAGGGTCTACCACAGGAATTCTGGCACAGTGTGATAATGGTATACAGGAAAACCAAACATTATTTTCTAGAATAATTTCTCTACCTCTTCAGTTGAACTTGGTCATTCCCTCCTTGGCTAACTTAATACTTCATATATGCCTATGTCATGACAATATATTGATAGCTTTTTAAATTCTTAAATTATACATTTACAACAATAATCTCTTTTTCTTATTTATTTTGTATTCTTGGAATCAAAGTATAAGAGTGAAGATGCTTAGAATATTATTATTAAGTAATTATAAATATATAAATGAATAAATAAAATTTTTTAATCACCATAGAAAATATAATAAAGCTACACTAAAATAAAACACAACTAATATGATATAAAAAGTAATAATTAGAAATAGAGAAATATGACATACAGGTTGAAAATTAGCAAGAGTTTTTCACTTAATATTTATTTATTCAACATGAAGAACATTAAAACCAGCTTATAATTCCTTGAGTTTATTAACCTTTAGATCTCTTAATGTTTTTGAAGATGACTTTTCATTCTTGCCTAATATTTCAATATATTCAAGGAATGATCAAAATATACAATACATTTAAATGTTTTAAAATACAAAAAAGGATACACTGTCTTTAATCTCTCCCCTGTCTTTGAAGACCCTTAGCTACATTTCTCGTCATTTTCTGAAGAATCTGTCCATTATCCTCTCCTCTCCCTGGAATACTCTTTCAGGAGTGTCTTTCATTGTGTGTGTTCCCAATTGATATAAAAATTTTACTTAGCATAGTCATTTTGAATGAGCCAAAAGTGCATGGTCCCATATCTAGTGAGTAAGGTGCTTGAGAAAATGTATTGCCTTAAGGAACCTGCCTTTCTGTAGGATGGCACTCCACAGAGGCATTCACCATGTATTTGATCCATCCTTGTAAAGACACTCAAAAAAGAGGACTTCCAGAAAAGCTACAGAAAGTTTCATGAATGATGAGGTAAGTATATTTGATTCAAAAGGAGTATTTTAAGGTGATTAATGATACTGTGTCTATAAATAGAATACATGTTTAAATGTCGAAACCTTCCCTATACTTTTGATCACCACTTGTAGGTTCAGCAAAACTTGTTCAAGTTCAGTGAACAGTGGCAAGAACCTCAGGGATAGTAAGAATCTTTGGCTTCAAAGATTGTTGGTGACAAAGTGCGAATGTAATGTATAACATTGAATATTTAATAATTTTAAGAGTGAACAAAGTTAATAGATAAGTCAGAAGGAATGTATGTTCAATCCCTTCCTGGGCAACCTAGTAATTTTATGAGACCTTGACTCCATAATCACAAAATTGAAAAACTGGGCTCAGGGTGTAGTTCAGGATGAAGGCACTGGACTCCATCCTCAAGACCACAGAAAATGAATGCATAGATGAATGGATCAATTAATAAATAATATTTCTCTTGAGTGATATTTATAGTACACAGCCCCCTTCTGAGTATATCCTTGTGTTAACATATTTAATCTTAACTAACTCTAAGTGATAGGTATCATCAGTGTCTCTGTTGCACAGATACAACGAGTCCTGTCCTCTGAACTCCATTTGCTCTGCTTAGCACACAAAAGAGCCGGGATTCAGGGCCAAGAACAGGGTTCCATCCAAGGATAACATTAGAACAGTCTCAGCAGAGTGTGCGTAAGAAACTCCATGACACAATTTTAAGTTTATGAAATTTTGTGTATGTGTAACATTAAAAAATACAAAGGAAACATATGAAAGAAAAACATCATTAAAAAGGTATTTTAAAATATTTGTCTTATTCCCAGAACAAACAATTTTTTAAAAGTAGTGTTTAGTTCAAATAATGCTTCATATACAGTGAGGATTCATTTAGTTGGACTTTTAAGAAAATCCTCAATGATTCTTTATAATGAATTGATAGACTTCATCGAGGAAGCAGACTGGATTATAAAGAAACATGAACTGTAATGGTGGTTTTATTTCTAAGGTCCAGGAACCTTAGACTTCAATCTTGTGAAATACAGAGATAGATACAGATCTATTTCCACACTCAAGTGTTATTTTTTCGGGGAAAAAGATAATACAGAAAAATGGTTGTTACTTATAAAAGTTCTTAGCTATACTTGCTATTGGTGAAAGCCATATTTTTATAAAAACCGCTCAGATTAAGACTACTAGAGTCTACTACTGTCCAAGTAAGGTTTATTTGTTATGGGCACCTTGAATAACAATACACCCAAGAAATTGCAAAGCAAGTTGATAATTAGGTACCACTACGGACCAGTTAGAGGTTTGTATGTGTGCTGAGGAAGTCTGTTGGTAAAGCGGATAAGAAAAGAGATCATGTCGTGATTGGTCTGAGCAAAGGACTGTTTAACACTTGGATATCACAATGATCTGTGTTCTAGAGTTGGGAAGACTGAAGCATTCCTGAGAAATAGTTTGTAGGAGAGTAACAGGATGTGTGAGCAATAAGTGGTTTGTGTGATCTTGACTGAGTTCTGTTTGATAAATTGCTTTACATTCTACTAAGAACATCATAGTATCCTCCAAAACATACTCCATCATAGTATGTATCCAAAATGAGACAATAGCGTGTGCACACACACACACACACACACACACACCCCACAATCACAGACACCCATATCTTGGTGGTGAACGTTTGCTTTACAACGAGTAACAGAATTTGTGAAGTGGGAAAAGTAACACAAAGTCAAGTTTTTTTTTTAATTTTGCATAGTTATGTATGTAATTTATTATAAATGAAAAGATCTCATGTTTAAGACTATACTATACTGGTTACTCCATCAAGAAATTGAAAAAAATAATTACAGATTTAACATTATGGGATATTAACAGTTCATTGTAATCTACTCAACTGTAATAAGCCCTATTTCATAGTATGTGTTTACATTAATTTAATGTTCATCATTGTCTGGGAATAATCTGTTTTTTAATATTGGGGAAAAGAAAGTTTTTATTCCAAAGTACACATAAAATTCAGATTCCACAGGTTCTCAATGAAATGAATGTCACAAAGAAATAATGAAAATAATTAAGTCTGTAAGAAACAGACTTGAGAAATATCTAGGAAATTGAACAGAAAATAATGTATGAAGATACATTGTATAAATGAACTTTCTGCTTTCCCTTTTGAATAAATTTTCAAGAGCAGCAACAAAACTGGGACAGAAACAACAGAGAAGAAATGATGAATTTAAAGGTTCTGAGGTACAGAATTAAAATATTTTGGGTAATTGCTGAATGCGCTCAATGCAAGGCAACATACTGTTTTACACCCGGCTGAGACCCTGGACACAAAAGCTCCCAGGCCTCTGTGCAGTCAGGATCATGTGGCTTACAGGGCTCCAGACTCTTCCGAAAAGGTCAAGTGTTGCTTTACATTAACTCCTTAGCTCAAATTAATTTTATTCATTTTACTTCGACTTCAGATTTTCCTGTCAACTTAGCACCAGGAAATAGCAAGAAGAAGGAGAAAGTGAAGGAAGGAGGAGGAAAGAACAGACAGTTTTCACATCAAAACGGAAAAGCCTATAAACGGCAGTACATACTGTTAGTTAGATCCAATCAGATGATTCACACCTCTGAAAAATCCATGACTTGTAAGTGTTGGAGGCAAACGGACTACATTCACTGTGCCATGGTGACAATTCTGATTGGTACCTCAAAGTTGGCCCTTCCTTCTTCCCTCCAGTTAAGATTCTGGTAAGGAGCTGCTGTTTTCTGCAGGGAAAACTGATCTATCCAGAGTGGCCTTCCCATATGGCCAAGGACATATACACAATGTTTCCATTAGTAGAACATTCAAGGACAACTCACCTTACAGGTCTTCAGTATTTATTGGAGAACCTACTCTCTAACCTCTAAAACCATCTATAAAACTGATCTATCCAGAGTGGCCTTCCCATATGGCCAAGGACATATACACAA